>LNAC01000072.1:1876174-1952420 GCA_002007465.1 Ailurus styani | reverse complement strand
GAAAGCAGAGGCTTTAACCCACTGAGCCACCCAGGCGCCCGATGTCCAGATTTCTGCTGAAATTTTTTTTTAATTTAATTTCAATTAGCCAACTTATAGTATGTCATTAATTTCAGATGTAGTGTTCAATAATTTATCACCTAACGTATAACACCCAGTGCTCATCACATCACTTTGAAGTCTATTACTATCTAGGGTAACAAGCTCAGTTATTGTATAGTGGAAGGAAATCTCACTGTTCTGGATCCTTTTGACTCTGTTTTCTTAGTCTGTCATATATGTGCATTTTCTTTTTTTTTTTTTTAAAGGTTTTATTTGTTTGACAGAGAGAGAGATTACAAGTAGGCAAAGAGGCAGGCAGAGAGAGAGGAGAGAGGAGAGAGGAGGAACCAGGCTCCCTGCTGAGCAGGGAGGCCCCAATGTGGGCCTCGATCCCAGGACCCTGAGATCATGACCTGAGCCGAACGCAGAGGCTTTAACCCACTGAGCCACCCAGGCACCCTGCATTTTCTTTTATGATGGACAGTACATGAAGAAATTTAGAGGCTATTTGTAGCTCAAGGTCAGGGTTTTTTTTTTTTCCTGTTTCAGAATTTCTATTAAACCATTTTCTTGAAGATGTAAGATTTTATTCAGTTCTATTTACACTTTTAGAAAAAGTATACTAAGCTATAGTATCAGAACAGTTGGCATAAAAACAGGCACACTGATCAATGGAGCAGAATAGAGAGCCCAGAAATAAACCCCAGACATATGGTCAACTGATTTATGACAAAGGAGCCAAGAGCATACAGTGGGGAAAGGACAATCTCTTCAATAAATGGTGCTGGGAAAACTGGACAGACACATACAGAAGAATGAAACTGGACCACTATTTTACACCACACACAAAAATTAACTCAAAATGGATTAAGGATTTGAATATGAGACCTAAAGCCATAAAACTCCCAGAAGAAAACATAGGTAGGTGGTAAGTGTCTTGACATTGGTCTTGGGGATGATTTTTTTTAATTTGACACCAAAATGGAAGGCAACAAAAATAAGCAAGTGGGACTTTAAACAGAAACTTAAAGGCTTGTGCACAGCAAAGGAAACAATAGAATTAAAGGGCAACAGGATAGAAGAAAATATTTGCAAATCATTTATCTGATGAGGGGTTAAAATCCAAATATATAAAAGGACTCATACAACTCAATAACAAAACAAAATAAAACCAGAAAAAGACAGTATGATTAAAAAATGGGCAGAGGTCTCGAGCAGTTTTCCAAAGAAGATCTACAGATGCCCAACAGGTATGTGAAAAAATGCTCGATATCGTTAATTATCAGGGAAATGCAAATCAAAACCACAAGATAACCTCACACCTGTTAGAATGGCTATTATCAGAAAGCCAAGAAATAAATGTTGGCAAGGATATGGAGAAACTGTACACTGTTGGGAGGAATGTAAATTGGTGCAGCCCCTGTGAAAAACAATATAGAGTTTCCTTTAAAAATTAAAAATCAAACTCCCATATGTTCTAGCAATTTCACTTCTGGGTATTTATACAAAGAAAATGAAAACAGTCATTTGAAAAGATATATACACTCCCATGTTCACTGAAGCATTAGTACCAAAGCCAAAGTATGGCAGGTAACAACTTAACTGACAATTCCTGGATGAATGGATAAAGAAAACGTGGTACATACATACACATTAATGGACTATTACTTAGCCATAAAGAAGAATGAAATCTTGCTATTTGCAGCAAAATGGATGGAACTGAGGGCCTTGTGCTTAGTGAAATCAGTCAGTCAGAAAAAGATAAACATGGTTTGATCTCATTTATGTGTGGAACCTACACACACACACACACACACACACACACACACACACTAGAATCCCAAGTTCATAGATACAGAGAACAGACTGATGATTACCAGAGGTCGGGGTAGAGGGTGGTCAAAAAAGGGCTCAAGAGGTACAAAGTCCCAAGTATAAAATAAGTAAGTCATGGGGATGTAATGCACAGTACAGCAACCATAGCTAATAATAATACTGTATTGTATATTTCGGCAACCGTAGCTAATAATAATACTGTATTGTATATTTCAAAGTAGTTAAGAGAATAGATCTTAAGAGTTCTTATCACAAGAAAAAATATTTTTTAACTATGTATGGTGATAGATGTTAAGTAGATTTACGGGGTAATCAGTTTCCAATATATACAAATACTGAATCGTTATTCTGTACACCTGAAATGTCAATTATACCTCCATTTAAAAAAAGTGGAGAGAATGCTAGTAATCAGTTGTTGTCTAGGCACACTGTTATTATTGGAACTACTATGATTGAATATATGGGCACACCACATAGGTGCTGAAACTAATTCATTACAAAACTTGTGGCAGAAGGAACACATTTTACTTGAGTCTGATTTAATCAAAACATAGAACCAGTGAAAGGCAGCACATAATAGTTTCATGTTCACCCAGGCCATTAATTTATTAGGCTGAATTTCTAACTTTAGAATTTTGCAAAGATTGTTCTTTTTGGTCACTTCTTCCTCAGCTTACAATGCCAGGAGGAGGGCTAGTCTCTGTGCTGACTTCACAAACATCTCCAATTCATCCTTAGAATTTTTTTTTTGCAGAAGATTGGATATATTCTAATTTTACCATGTACCAACAGAGCCCTGGAGTCTTGTCTCAGAAATCTCTTCACATGTGCCCCTCTGGGATCAGAGAAGGACCGAATGAAAGCTCTTCCACCAAATTTGCTAATTCAATACCTAGGCATGATCCCTGAGTGAAGTCTAAAGTTTTTTTACAGACCTGCAGTCCCCTCCTCCTGTCTGAGATATTCCAAAATTAAAGCATCAGGAATCCACGTGGGAGAAAAAATGAAGAGGAGTGCGGAGAAATGGAGAAAAGGACTCGATTTCCAGGGGCACCTCATCCGGCAGAAGTGCAGGCTGTCTCTTTGTGCATGGACGCACCATCTCATTCAGAGAGGGCGTCTGCCTCTAACAGGATTTAGGGGCACCAGGAAGCTCTGTGTAGCCCAAAGCTTATCAATTAGGACTTCTTTGGATTAATAATTCTCTTTTAAATTATATTCATGTAAGATGTATTCATCTCATGACTTCATTTTTAAAACCAAGTGAAATCAGCTGGTGACACACTGGAGCAGGGCTGATACGTGCAGGAGCCCAGACGGGCAGCTCTGCAACCGCAAGACCACCGGGAGAGAAAGCCCGCTGGAAAGCAAAGAGGAATACAGGAGGAAATTGGTGAGAGTAAAAGCCAGGATTGGCCTAGTTAGAAATAGGGCCTAAAAAACACAGACCTTCCCTGATATCAAAAAGGAAAAGCTGACCATGAGGTTTTTTATTTTTATAAAGATTTTTATTTATTTATTTGACAGAGAGAGAGATCACAAGTAGGCAGAGAGGCAGGCAGAGAGAGAGGAGGAAGCAGGCTCTCTGCTGAGCAGGGAGCCCGATGCGGGGCTCGATCCCAGGACCCTGAGATCATGACCTGAGCTGAAGGCAGAGGCTTTAACCCACTGAGCCACCCAGGCGCCCAGACCATGAGGTTTAGTATATAGACTCACTTACATGAATCTCTTAATAAACTTTAAGTAAAAATAAAAAAGATGTAGATAGTGGTAAAAAACCAACAAAACCTTTCTTCAAGTATGGTGATTTGGAAAAAGAAAAGACTACCCGTCATTTTCTGGAAGTCCAGACCAGTGTGCTCACCTGTCACACTGTTTCCACCAGCCGATGGGGGTGTGGACTTGCCCATCAGTTTGATTGAAAGAACCTGCAGCTGTGTAGCTAGGAGGTGGAACTGTAGGTCTGCACTGAACCTTTATTTAGGCTGATCGAGAACATTTCCAATTTCTAAAATTAAGAGGCTAGGAGGTGCCAATTAACGTCATTATGTCTAGTTCTTGGAGTACTTAAAACAAAAGCTATTTGTGTATCTGAAAAGAGAACAAATTATGGAGTCCATGAACTGAAAAAGGTAACAGTGATTTTTCAAGTTTGAGAGAGTCTTACAGAAAATCACTTCGTTGTTTTGGAGGGACCCACGTGGCTAAGTCAGTTAGGCTCCCGACCCTTGATTTCAACTCAGGTCATGACCTCAGGGTGGTGGGCTCCAGCCCTGCGCTGGGCTCTGCGCTCAGTGCAGAGTCCGCTTGGGAATCTCTCTGCCCCTCCACCCGCCCCAATAAATAAATCAAAATCTTAAAAAAAAAAAAAACAGAAAAAGAAAAATCACTTATTTGTGTCATAGGAACATCTTCATATCAACTGTACCTCAAAGAGCAAAGAACTCTGGAAATAATCCTGAAATCTGACTACAGATTCAAACAAACTTTGGTGAAATATTTTGTAAGAGTTGATAATATAATGTACCATGTAAGAACTGAAATGATGAAGCTTCTTTTTTCATTTTCAAAACAGATTTTATTTTCTGCAACCATTGGCATATCATAGAAAGTTTTGATTTTTTGTGTGTGAAAGCAGGTTTTGTTTTTATTCTAGGTACTCTTAGTTGTTTCACTGACCTTTACCATTAAGTTGAAATTTCTGGAGTTCTTACGGAAGAACTGGAACTATTTTTAGTTCAGAAAAGAGACAATGAAAGATAATTATACCTTACTCTGAAAATGGCTAATGCAGGCAAGGTATTTTTCATGGCACATTTTTATTCCTAGGATGAAATACATGTAGGATGAGCCTTAGGAGGAATTTATAAAAATGTGAGTTACAGAGATATACTGGGAGCCAAAACTCAGTATCGTGGTGACATTTTTCTACTAAGAAGCATGACATCAGATAAAAAAGAATGCCATTATCACAACTGACAGCAAACTTGTGCATATACACATGTAATCTCAACATGACAATTAGTTACTCAGGAAAAAAGAATCCTCATTTCATATAGAGTAAGAATTTCATCTGCACACATCAGATTTAGTCATTTTTAGTGAGAAATGGATATAAAAATATTTTACACACTTTTAACTACTTTTAACTAGTTTTGGTCTATAGGTTTGTGCACCGCCTGTATGTCATTCATGGCTGAAGTGCTTGACACAGTTTTATCCTAGGATCAAACTTACAGAATGACAAGCAACTTCTCTAATCCCTAACCAAAGAGCAATACTGGGATGGAGAATTTTTACATGCCTCCTATGCCCTCCCCAAATTTGGAAGAAAACAAAGTAAGGCAGAGATGCAGCCTAGGTAGAAGGATGTAGGGGCTCTTTCCAAACTAACCCCTGCTCATCAGCACCAAAGACGGCTTGTCAATACCCAGAAGTCACCAGAAGGCTCATTTTCCCTGTGTCTCTCAGGGAAAAATGTCAGTAGGGGGAAATAGTCTCCCAGACCCAACAGCATCAGTAACAAACAATGAAAAAAAAGAAGGGGAAAGGCATCATTTAAGAAGGAAATTATTTTACCTCTAAAATACTTAGAAAACCAAAAACCACCATCAGAAAGCAGCTCATCTCAGTGCCAAAAAGAAATTTAAAAACGTGTGCTACACATACACTCACAGAAATTCATGTACTCATAGAAATTGACATATACTCATTGACATAGATATTGACATAGAAATTCATACACTCATAGAATTGACATGTAGGTAAAAGCCATACATTTGGAACTTATGATTTCCAGTTAGGATTGGAGAAGGTGGTGCTGGCATCATTTGTGGGGAACCAAGGGACATGAAGAGGTACCCATGCATCCTATTTATCACTTACATGGTAATGCCAATGTCATACTTACTATGTACCAAAAAGTACTTCAAGTGCTTTGCAAACACGATTTCATTTAATCTACAGGGTACACCTATGAGCAAGTTACTATTATCCAGCATATTTTACAGGTGAGGAAACAGAGAGACACAGGTATAAGCAGCTCCACAAGGTCACAAGCTAGTGAGTAGCACAGATAAAATTTGCAATTAGACACTGTGGCTTCACTGTTCGTGGTCTTATCTTCTGCCATGCTATTTCTACCGAGTCGCTTGATAAAATGCGCCACGCTACAGCTTTGCTTGCTCTTTTAAGAATGAACAAGTGAAAAAAGCTGATGGAGAATGATTTTAACTAATTTTTCTTGCTTCATTATCAGAAGACACCCACACCCACTAGGAGATTCCTGCCAGAAGTCTACACAGCTAGAAAATACTAAATCTAGGATTTGTATCTAGTGAGATAGGTTGTTTTTTTATAGTGTAGACTTAACTGACTTCATTGCCTTAAAAACAAAAATACTTCACATGGGAAAATAAATTACTTTCTTAAAATATAAAAGAAAAGCTGTCTGGAGTAAAAAAATTTCAAATATACATTAAAATAAATCTGAGCAAAAGCAGTACCACATATACACACATAGCAAAGTATTGAGAAACTTAAAAATAAAAGATGCAAATTTACTAAATATTAGCAAATTGAATCTAGCTCTACATTGAAATAACATGGCTTAGATATGGCTTAGACATGGGCAGTTTATTTAAGGAGCACATGCACAGCTCCGTTAAAAGAATATTAGACTACGTTGAGAATTAAAGGGAAAGCAACTCCACAGATGCTCTGTCCCCACAAAATTGATAAAGTTCATATTTTGGGGAGGGAGGACCTTCAACAACACAAGACGAGGGCACAACTCTCATGGACAGACACACATAATGACGTAGATCTGTCGAAGGATTTTCAAGAAACAGAAATATCTTCCACCAACTCGAACTTCAAGGACGTACAAACCAAATACAAACTAAACCCCCAAGTAAATGGTATTTCTTGTCTACCAGGTGATGGAATTTTAAAAATCAGATACTATAAAACTATGGAGAAGTTGTAAACCAACAGAACACTCACCCACCGAAGCTGGAGATGGAAAATGGCACACAACCACCGCGAGGAACTTTTCTGGCCTCACTCAGAAGAGGTGAACAAACCCCCAGTGTGGTGGTTCGCACACGGGTGCACGTGGGCGTCACGGGCGAGATTTAAAGCTGCCGCAGCCAGGCTCTCCCCTAGCTGGTCTGAGTTAACCGAGTGACAGCCGGGGCTGGGCGTGTTAGAAGCTCCGCAGGTGATTCTAAAGTGATGTTTGGGAACCGCTGCCCTTCTCTGTAACTCAGGACCTGCCCCACAGAGTTCGTGCCTTCGAGAATCTCTTACCCATGTGTTCCAGGCCAGTTACAAGAAAGTTAACAGTAACCACAGTCATGATAGCGGTCTAATTAAAACAATCAGAATGCACATCCATCTAGCATGAATAAATCATAGTGGAACATTGAGCAAAACAGAAAAAAATAAAATAAAACTGCATGCATTAATAGTACCGGTTCTCAGAAGCCTACTACTGAGGGAAGGAAGTGTGTCTGAGAAGATAAATACAATATTACTCCCAGTTTTATGGTGTCTAAGACACATAACACTTGATAGAGTTTTAATTGGAGGTACATAATTGGATAATGAAGAATATAGAAAATATAGGGAGTAATGGGTGTAGATTTCAAGATGGTGGTTGAATCGGGAGAAAGGAGAATAAGAAGTGGCCAGGATATAAATCCTGGAAACTGCACTTAATATTCTATGCCTTGACTCAGTTGTAGTGTGCAGCTGGTTCTTTTCTTGTTCTTTAGCTCTATCTAATGTGTTATACACTTTTTGCATTAGTTATATTTCACAACACTTTTAAAAGAAATGATTGTAGAAATTTTATACAGAAGAGTGGACAATCGCTGGATCATGTAGTAACCATCACTCAGGCTACTGGGAAGAGAGCATACAGGTGGAGTGTCAAGAATGAATGCAAATAACAGAGTACTGTGGCAAGGGTCTTGGTAAAAGGTTGTATAGTTAAGACTAGGCCACTCTAGTGAGGTGTAAGTCATGGGTGGATTAGGGAGGCATTCAGGATTTAGTAATTGAGAAAATGAAGCAGATCGTGATGGGCAGGGTAGGGAGTAGGAGTGGAAGGTCAAATGCATCTCACGGGTTTTTAGGCTGAATCACATGATGACACAGTTGTCCTTTATTAAGGCAGGAAAGCGAGCAGGTGGAGTAAAGATCTTCACCAACAAGGTCGTGCTCCTGTGGACAAGTTCAATTAGACTTGGCTCCTCCACCAAGCAGGAGGGATATAAAGTCTGGATATAAATGCTGGGTCTCAGGAGAAGCCTTCAGTCAGGTGCATTTTTGAGCCTCATCAGTCTACAGCTCTTGCATGTAATTGTGGCTAAAAAAGAGATTTCATAGAAAAATGTAAAGGAGAGGGCAAATTCTGAGGCAGGCATAGGTCTGGGCAAAGCGCACTGACCAGGCACGTCCGACACCTGCAATGACCCGACGAGTTGTTCTGACCGTGGAGAAACAAAAAATACTGCCATATTTCAGCAGAAGTCATTTTTACTTATTACGTATTAAATTTTTTTTTAAAATTAAAACCTAGGTGATCCTGTGGCTGATACAAGCCAGTGGTTAAAAAAAAAAAAAAGAACCCACACACACTTTTTTTAACATAAAAAATGCTGTCACTGACAATTTAAAATGAAAATCTATAAATTCATTTCAGGAATGTGTAAAACTAACCATCTGCTACTTATTTACTAGTTGAGAATTTTAAGGAACTAAGAAAACAGTAATTGCATAGAACTTTGATGCATCCTTTAAGTTCAAGCAGGTATCAAGAGATGTTTAACTCTGCAGTATTTGCATGGCACATTTTTCTTAAATTATAGAATTTTATAGAAAGCCCTAAAATGTTAACATACCTGGTCTGTCGCTGACATTGTGGAACAGTAAGCAAGACAGTTGTAGTCATTTTCCTTTCAGACAGGAATCCACAAATATTTGAAAACAAAAAGGGCGGGGGTAGCCTGAAGAATCAGAGAAAATAAGTGGCGATTAGAAAGCTGAACCACCAACTAATGTGATGATATCATTTCATGCCAGACATTCCTGCTAGAAAAACGCAAAACTTTGTGTAACAGGAGCATAGTCCCATATTACAGATATGACCAATGAGGCTCATGCGATTTAGATGACTTGCTGAAGGTCATTGACCTACACGAGGCGGTTTAGAATGGAATCCGTGATGATCTAACTATAGGCTCATCACACATTATGTTGAGATGATGTTGTTTCTGGAAGCAGGACTGGTCCAAATGTTCTTAAAATACAGAACTCCACTGCTTTCATAATTTCAATTTATTGCCCTAACCTCGGTTTTCCTTCTTGTATACAGACTGAATTCTTAGTAATTTGTGTAGCTTATCCAAAAGCTGTCTACCACTTTATTCATAGAATGAGCACGCATTCCTTTGTGTAATATTTTGTATTATTCATTCATGATATTAGAGCTTACTTCTGTACAAACAATGAATCATGGATTTCAATTTTGAAACAATATTAATCATTAATGGGATCTAAATCTGTCTATGGGGATGCACAGATTTCTACAAGATAAAAATGTTACATGCAGCAAAAAATAAACAAAATAAATCTAACATTTCAGGAACATAAAATGTGTTCTTCATTCTTCAGAAATTATACCAGGTTTTAATTATTATGATTATTTTTATAATCATTGCCATTTACGACTGCACAGTTTATATATTTATTTATATCTAAATAATAGAGCCCTATCTCCCTCCCAAGAATATTTAAACCCCTTTTGCAATCTAGCCTGATTTTTCCTTCATAATTTTCTCTTTCATTCCTCGCCTCCATCTATTTTGTGCTCTAGATATGTGGGACTCATCAAGAGTCCTTAAGAATTAACATATTTTTAGGCCTTTGTTTCTTTTTGTGGCAGTGATCACTGCTCTGAAACCAGCTAATATGGAAAATCCTCCTCCTCGCTCCACCTAAATATCATCTTTGTTTACCAGACAAATTGACATATTTATTCTTCCGTGTCTAGCTCAAAATGCAGTCTTTCTTGAAGCACCTTCTTCAAACGTCCATGGCCCACTCTTCTGCTTGAATTAAATACTCCTTGCTCAGAACTTCTAAGTAAACATATAAAAGGATGTTCAAAATCAACCATCAGGTAAGTTAATTTAATAACATAATACTGCTATGCAAGCAAAAGAATGACTAAATTAAAAAGAGAGGACTGGAGTAACTGGAAATTGTATGCACTGCTGTTGAAATCCAAATTGCTATTCTCATTTTCAGAAGGTATCAGCAATATCTACTAAATAGAAACTAACACATACCCTGTGACCTTGCAGTTGTGTTCCTGGTTATATATGCACAGAAATAAACAGTATATGGACCAAAGGACATGCATGGATGAGGAGACTGTAAAGCAAGAGCTAAGACTGGAACAGACCACCGATGCCTATCAAGGCAGAATGAGTGAATACATACTGGTATATTCATAAAATGAAATAATGACAGCAAAAAATGGAATTAAAAACTTCTGCTCTCTGGTACAACATGATTTCTTGAGGAGTATTCTGTTCCGGAAGGGAGAGAGGACGCATATATGACATAAACACAAAATTCAAGATCAGCAAAATCCCTCTCAGGCGTTAGAAAACAGGATCATGGGTAACTTTATGGAGATGAGAATGAGGAAAGTAAAGACTGGGTGAAGGTCTGGGGGATGGTCTACAGAGCTGAAAATATTCTATTCCTTGATCCAGATGGTGTTTTTGTGGTTAAAATTCTTGAGCTATCCCCCTGTGATGTCTGCTCTGTCTATATATATCACACTTCCAAAAAAAGACTATTAAAATATGAAGCTATAAAGTGCTTGGCGTTCGCTATCTCAGAGGAATATAGAATTGGTCTACAGGATTTATATAGAAGAGCTCTTTTAAAATTCTTTTAAATCAAGTAACTGGAAAAGACAATCCCACTAATGGTATAGATAAGTCAAACAGCGCAGAGGGGAAAAGCAGGTGGCTCTTGCCAGGCGGTCCCTCTGGGCTCTGAAGTATCTTTTATTCCAGAGTTGTAGCAGTCGCTTTGAAACATCAAACCATATAGTTGCTACTTTTTGTATCCTTTTGGTATACTCTGGGTATATTTCACTAAATTTCCATACATTTAGTCTCAGTTATAATGAAGTGAGCTATTGTTAGAGGGAATTCGATTTCTTAGAATGCTAGTTTGTTATATTTTTTAAAAAAATTTTTAAAGATTTTTATTTATTTATTTATTTATTTGACAGAGAGAGAGAGAGAGATCACAAGGAGGCAGAGAGGCAGTCAGAGAGAGAGGAGGAAGCAGGCTCCCCGCTGAGCAGGGAGCTCGATCCCAGGACCCTGAGATCATGACCTGAGCAGAAGGCAGAGGCTTTAACCCACTGAGCCATCCAGGCGCCCCACTAGTTTGTTATCTTAAGGATGGAGTTGAACTGACAAAATGTCATTGGTATGTTTACCTTTTTCTGAGGAAGCAAGGTCCACAACCCAGTATGTGTATTTTTCATACTTATTTTCTCTGTGTTTGCGAAATGAGCGTAGTATTGCGAGTTCATAAAACTACCATAAAACAGAACGGAAGCTCATGGGCTCAAATGTTAACAGTGCCAGCCTGTATGGTCAGGTTAGGCTGAACCCATCCACAACACTGTACATTATCAGGGACTGATAATCATGAAGGAGTAATTGTCTGTATTTTATTGAAGGCGAGTTTGCCAATTTATAATATAATTTAAATATAATATAATTTGAGAAAGTACTAAAAACAAACTGTAGTTCAACTTCCTATCAACTCTAGGATTTGATAAATACAGTATGCCCTAATACTTCCTTCTTTAACCTTTAGAGAATTACTTCTATGCTGATAGCCTGTCTTACAGAGTGTATAACCTGCAATGCAGCATTTGCCCTGAGGGAGATTTCCCCTCAATTTCATATGCTCGAAAATTCTTACATAGGGATCATGTAAGTTTTACATGATTAGTAATGGAAACATTGAAAAATCTAGCCTCAGTTACAGATAAGTCTTTTGTCTGCATGTTTTGTTTTCAAAGAGAAACCAGAAGAACACTCTGCATATTACCAATGCCTTTCTCCTGGTATTAACATTTGTATGAATCCCTAGAGATTTTGGATTTTTAATAAGCAACTTCAAAACTGTACATTTCTCGAAATCTTCCTACTGATGGGTGATGCATAATCCTCAAAACTGACAATTTCACAATAAGGCGTAGCAGTCTGAGCGTTTCTATTGAGCCCTTGCAAACTTGTTGTGGGGAAATAGAAGCATGTAGGTTCAGCTGCTTAATGCTTGAATTTCATTTTGTTACTGAGTCCATCTTTAGTCTTCAAGTCTTACCTGGTCCATGCGTAAAGCAAAGAGGAGAAGACCAGCTCCTTGCTGACTCGCGGGAGAACTCCGCTAGTCCCTATTGCTGCCATAACAAACCACCATGTAACAAGTTACCATAAACTTAGCATCCTAAAACAGAAATCGATCTCAAGGTTCTGGAGGGCAGAAGTTGGCTGGGTCTCACCAGCCTTAAATCAAGGTGTTTGTCAAGGCTGCATTCTTTCCTGAAGGCTCTAGGGAGAATCCTTTTTCTTGGTTTTTTTTATGGTTGTTTTGTTTTGTTTTGTTTTGACTTCTAGAGAGTTCTTCCTATTCCTCGGCTCATGGGTTTCCTTCTCTATCTTCCAAGCCAGTAAGTCTGCTTTCACTGATCCCATTTGTGTCATCACAGGCGCTCTCTGACCACAGCTGGGAAGGGTTCTCTGATTCCTCTGATTAGACTTGACCCACCCAGATAATCTAGGGTCCTCTCCCCATACGGAAGTTTTCAACATTAATCCCATCCATAAAATCCCTTTTGCAGGTAAGGTAAAACATCCACTGGTTACAGAGTTTAGGACCATTCTCTTAATATTCTGCCAACTAGAGCAAGAAAACATTGTAATGTGTTATTTTAGGTTGGGTTTTTTGAAGATGGATGAACAAAATCATTATGCAAATATCAAAAAATGCTCAATGAAAACAATATCTAGGGGTTCATACTGTAAAGTGTCACAGATGATGACCAGCCCTCTCTTCACTTGGTGTACAGGAAACAGCACAACACATAATTTGTATCATTATTCGGTGGGAGGGAAGACCCTGAGGGCCTCCATTGTTTAGCATATATTCACTGGCGGTGATTTGTTTTGTTTGCTTCCCGTGATCTAAGCTCCTTTCTTACGTGGGGGTATTTGACATCAGGCAGACTTTGGACTGAAGGGTTTTGCACTTACTCTTATGGGGCTGTAACTCGTTCTCTCTGCCCTGGCAGCCAGCCTGGGCCCATAGAACCTACAGTCTGCCAGTCAGATGCACCCAGCAGCCTCCCCGGGCCCATGTGCTCACATTAACGCCCTCAGCTGTCTCCCGAAGCATGCGTTCGCTGTGGTTTCTGCAGCCCAGTGGCCCTCGTTGGCTGGCTTTGTTCCCATTTGCTGAACATGGTTTCTCGGCTTTATGTGGATTCTGTGAGCATCCTGATATCCTTAACATAAATTCCATCTCTGCTTACAATAGCCAAAATAGGGATCTGATATTTACAACCAAGAATGCATAGCTGAGTCTATTTATTACCTTGAAATCCCAGGAAATAGATGATCTATCGGGGGAAAAAAAAATATTGGCTTTACAAACATGTTTTAGCTGATTGTGAATATATATTCTATGATGTAATTCACCAAAAATCCGCTAAGGAAATTTTCTATCATACAGAATGAGAAGTGAAAAATAACTGGGATTTTGAGGTCACGTAAGCATGATTTTTAAAAAGACAAAATCATAAATTTATATATTAAAATGCCTTGTATCATGGTGAATTTAATTAAAGGAAAGTATGTGTGCTGGTTTCACTTTCATATCTATTAATGAATTAACTACATTTGAAAGTCAGATTGCTGTATTTTAGGCAGCCAGAAGAATGTGGACTCACTGATAATACTGGTTTTCTCAGCACAGTGTAGCATAAGAAATTCTCTTGGTGAGGGATTACATTCACACAATAGAATTTTAAATATCATTCTAGAAAGACATCATAGAAGGGTGCTCTTTTTGTTCACTTGCTCTAAGAAAGGCTCTTTTTTTTTTAAAGCACCCCCCTATCTCATTCCTCTGAAATGTTTCCACACAGCTGACTGACTGAGCCCACCCTCACCACCACCCCAACCGAGGACTCTGATTCCCTGGTGCACGAGGTCTCTCTCCCTAAAAAAAAAAAGGCCTTTTTAAGCAAAATGGTGAGAAAGGGGTAGAAGTATAGTAGAACACCATGTTTGGAACTTGTCATACAAGTATGGGAAAAGAAAACTTGGTTTTTGTGTTAACGTTGATTATGCAAATGAGAAGCGCATCTCCAGGGAGAGCCCTCCGCTCAGGTCACACCCACGCAGTGCTAGTTTCTTCTCCAGGCTTTTAGATGTGCAGCCAAATGGTTGGAGCCAAATGACAGAATAACAGACTGTGAGTCAAAATGCAGTTCTGCTGTGTGGGTTTGCCAACACATGAAGTGCTGGAAGGAACAGACGTGCAAGGGTGGAGAGGAGTCCAACTAGGAAGACGAGGAGGGTGATCTGTTCAATGCGGTGGTGGCACATGGGAGCTCCAGCAAGGAGAGATGCCTTTGTGAGAGCAGAGAGCACAAGGGGGTTGGTTTAAAAAAGGAGAGGAATTAATATTTAACACAGGCAAGGAAGGGACAATCTGGAAGGCACAAATTTGAGAATTAAGTGTTTAAAGAAGCATTCTATTTAAAAGGTGGGAGGGAAAGAGGCAACGACCATTGTATGGTCAATAGTACAAACAGAAGTTGGTTTGTTTTCAATGGGTATTCCCGTTAATGTGTGATCATTAAGCCATTTAGAAGTGCGTCATTTTCTGCATCACAGTATAACGACTCTCAAGCTGTCACCAGCCACTTATCGGAAAGCAAGTTTCATTAGAACAGATATCCAGCCAGAAAACTGATACCGTCTGAACTGAAATACAGAATGAGAAGGGTAACCCGACTTAAAAAGATAGATTTGCCTAGACAGTATTCTAAGTTTAATGACACAGCACTACCCCTCAGAGACATCATCTCTGTAGAGTCTCCAAAAACTTAGAATGCCCCAAGTTTCTTCTTAAAGAACCACCACCACCACCAACAACAACAACAACAACAAAAAAAAAGAACCAACAAAAATAGATCAGTTTGGTGCCCAGTTCCCATGCCTAATGAAGACAATTATTTATGTCTTTCTCCTATTAGGAACAAGGATAGTTTAGTATGCTTGCATGCACGATCACTTCAAATAGCTATTGATGACTGGCATTTCAGCAGGGCTAGCCTCAGTTGTCTTTCTTTTTAAAGATATTACTCAATTTCTCTTTCCTACTGAAAGATTCCATTGTGAATTCCATTCCAATACTGCTAGGTTGTCATGGCTAAGGAGATAATATCATAAAGCTCCTCTTGACTGCATGTCAGGTAAGACATTGATGGAAATGTGATTGGATTCGGTACCTTCCTCTGCTTATGGATTTAACTGTACCTTATAGATCTGTGCTCTTTAAAAGCGGTTCTGAAAAGTGTGTCCAGGCCTCTCCTCCACGTCTTTATTCTAACAATTCACAGGTGGCATTTGATAGTATTGTCACTTCTTCTCAAAATAAGTCAAGACAATGCTCTCTCTGTTGGAGTTGAGTATACTTAAAAAGTGGAGAAAAGGAAGTGCTTTGTTCTTAAGCTTGTGGACTTCCATTTAGTTGTAGGATCACTTTTCCTGAGTATTCATGTTAGTGGAAGGGTGCACACTCTGATTGTCAGAAAATGTGTAATTCCGTATTGAATTACAAAACTCATCACATGAACCTGTGATCCATATAGACGTTTATAGGTCACTTACCTCCTTGAAATCCCCACTGTTATGCCTGGAAAGAAAAGTGCCTTTTGGTCCCAACCAAGCTATTAAGCGACCTTAGTTAGACTTTTTGGGTTGCACAAGGCCCTTTTACTATTGTTCCTTGGTTAAACCAGAATTTGGATTTGTTTATTATGTCACCATTCCTTGAGTGTTATTAACTAGATAAGGATGAGCTGAAAGGTGCTGGTACACTCTTGTTTTTAACCACTGTTCTTTCTTTCTTTTTTAACTCTATATGCCCTAAATTAAAGGACTCCAAAACACTGATGCTGTATGCTGTTGCTGTATTTCTACCCTCATGTCTAACTCATTCCAAATTTATGAACTCTCTATTTAGACAAACAGAGATGAATGTAAAGATCCCTGAGTTTGATTTTATCATTAGGGAAAAAAAATACCCTTAATTTTCAATAAATATGCATGGGGGTATATTATTAAGTAAGATACCGGAAAGAGTGAGACAATATGTTGCTAAATAGGCATGAAAGACCCTATTTTAGTAAGAGAGCCGAGATTTTATTTATAATAAAATAACATGAGGATGCCCACGCTAAGGAGAGAGAAAGAGGCAATCTCACAGCAAGGAAAACTGTCGGTATATTTGAGTCCTGATTAAGAAAGGAAGCATGGAGCTGGAGAGCTAGCTAAGCCAGGTGGGAGGGTGAGTGGCACCAAGCCCACACAGCACATTTCTAGGCAAAGAATATGGCAACTGTTGTCTGTCTGGTTCCAATTACCATGTATCAAATAAAGGGCTTGACTCAATGGTGAGATGCAGAAGAATGTTAAGAAGGTCTGCTCACCTTTTTCAAAACGCAATCACATTTGTCCGAATGTGAACCTGACCTGAATTTCACTGGGTTTTTTTAATTAAAAGAAAAAAATCTCACCAAGTCAGTCCATCTCAGAAGCGCCAAGCCCAATGGTAATGCCAAAGCTACTTTCACAAACAGGGCAGGCTTTGCCAATGAAACAGATGCTATCCTTGGAAGTTCTTTCTCCTTTTGTTGGGTAGCATCTGAGCCTTCTTCACTACCAAATGATGACAAATAAAAGACAATAGTATTTGTGGTTCCAAGAATATTTAAGTCAGGAAAGTATGTACAAGAAAAATGTGCATGCCAATACACATCTGTGCTCAGGGCCTACACATACGTTATAAACATAGGAGGCACCCTGGTTTTTCTTATATTTCACAAAGGCATATTCATTTGATCGGCTAGATACAGAAGTATCATTACCTCATCTTCACCTCGTGCTCTTCGAGAGTGTGACAGGTGGATAGAGTTTTCTATTTATTCACTTAAGTCATACGCAGCGCCACGTATCCTAAAACACAATACAAGTTGTAGGTAATGTCTGCAGAGCTTATGTTCTATAAATGGACATACCTTCTATAATGTTGACTCTGAATGTTTCTTCCATGATGGATTTAGAAGGATTTACTTCTTATTGACCTCTTCTAGAAAATTAATGGAGAGAAGGGAAAACGTTTCATTACCCCAAATATTTCTACATGTGTATGTATCAATGTACATGTTGATGTGAGGAAAAAAGTATAAGAATTCCTCTTGCTCATACCCATAAATTCAGAGAACCATCCACAAAATAAATAGAATCATATGTGTGTTGTGTTTGTGTGTACAATTTTTCATGGTAATATTAAAAGTTGAAAATTAAATAACAATATCAATAACAGCAAATTATTGGGAGGAAATGGACATAAACACCAAATGAAAAAGCTAAGAAAGTAGAAGAGTCGTTTCTGGAAAGTGAGACTTGGAAGTGGGGAGGCTGAAGTAGGGCACATCTTTTTTAAAGATTTATTTATTTAATTTGAGAGAGAGAGAGAGAGAGAGAGAGAGAGAGAGAGAGTGAGTGAGCACACAAGCCAGGGGGAGGAGCAGAGGGCGAGGGAGAATTCTCAAGCAGACTCCCTACTGACCATGATCCTGACATGGGGCTCAATCCCAGGACCCTAAGATCATGACCTGAGCTAAAATCAAGAGTTGGATGCCTAACTGACTGAGCCATCCAGGCACCCCCACAGGTGGGAATGGCTTTTAAATATGAAAATATGAATTAAAATAAAATTTAAAATTCAGTTAAGGCTAAGAATAAAAGCAAATACCACCAAATGGAAATAGGTAAATAAATGAATATATATCCAGAAAATGCAAAGCCATTAAGATGAATGAAGTAGATCTATGTTCTGAATCCAAAGATGTTCTAGATATATTATTAATTCAAAAAGTTGTAACACACGCAAAGGATACTGTGGACACTCAGGCAGTGAACAGAGATGGTCCTGATTCTCCCAGCCTTACATGTTGGGAGAGATGACATAAAATACACACACATAAATATAATATTTCAAAGTTCTATATATAGAGAAATACAAAACAAACTGAGGGGTTTATGGTGTGTGTGACCGTGTAAGGGGCAGCAGTGGGTGTTTTTCCTGAGTCTTCTCTGATCATATTGTATAGAAGCATAGATTCACAGGGAGGGAGGGAGCAAGTCATATGGGTATGTGGAGTTACAGAACTGTATATATCAGCAAAGTGGTGAGACTTGCAACAAAAAATGAGATAGAGGTTGGGGATATAACTCATTTGGCAACTTTTTTTCTCCTGGACTTTGTTCCGTTAGTGGAGGAGTGATACGTCAAAATAAGTATGATACTAGTATTACTACTAATCCTACTACTAATATGAATCCTGTTGATAGCAACAATGGCTAACATCCCTTCAATTACCAGGTGCCAATCCTGTTGATAGCAACAATGGCTAACATCCCTTCAATTACCAGGTGCCAATAACTGTGTTTAGACTATCTTAGCTCAGGCTGCCATAACAAAATTCCATACACGGAGTGGCTTAGACAGCAGGAATTTATTCTCTCACGGTTTGAGAGTCTGGAAGTCTGAGAACAGGGTGCCAGTGTGTTGGGTTCTGCTGAGAGCTCTTTTCCTGGCTTGTGGATGGTCACCCCCTTGTTTTTCTCTCTAATGGCTTGGGGAGGAAAGTGAGGGAGGAAGAGAGAGAGCGAGCTCAGGACCTCCAGTTTCTCTTCTTGTAAGGGCACTGATCCCATCCATCCTGGGGGTCCCACCCTCACTTTATTTAAACCTGATATTCTGCCAAAGGCCCCATCTCCAAATACGATCAGGCTGGGGGTTAAAGCTTCAACATATGAATTTTGAGGGGATGCAATTCAGTCCATAGCATAGAACTTTATATGGATTAACTTATTTACTAGTTTGCCTCATCAATAAATTAGTCAACTAAGTTATATCATTAATTAGTGAGTCATCCTCATGAGTCAAAATCAAATACAGAAGAAGAGTGTTCCAATTTCCTTCTTGTGTCTTCTGAGATGTAAAATTAAAACTGATGTCTGTGACAAATCAACAGATGCTATTTCTTTTAGCAGAATTAAAAAATCATCCATAAAGAAATACATTTTCATTATTTTCAAGTACATATGATAACATAAACCATGATAAGGAGCACTGCTTGGAGCTTTGGGATAATCTGACACATATTTCATATATACATAGTGAAAATGTTTAAAATAAATGTTTATGTAATGTATTCAAATTTATAAATGTATACATATAGTTGTTTAACATACTTATCAAGAGAACACATTTTATATTAGTAATTTAAAAGCTAATTCTCTCCAATGACCTGAGCTTTCACTCATTCATTCAATCATGAGTTTATTTATTTGTGTTGTAGAGAATCTTAAATCTTACACAGAGTCTATTTTTGAACATTGCCATGTAAGAATTGCCTTGAAATTTAGCATCTTAAAGAAATCAAGCATTCATTCTTTGACTCAGTTTATGAGACTGAAGCATCAAGAAGGAGATAATGTGAGTGATTGATGGAAGAAATCTCATGAGGCTGCCATCAAACAGTAGGTCTGAGTTGCAGTCCCAACACTTACAGAGTTCTGTTCTGAGCTCAGTCACATGGCCACTAGCCAGATGCTTCAACTCCTTGCCATGTGGACCTTCCCTGCAGATCACAGGGCCCCCCCACGAAGTTGTGACCTGAGAGAGCAAAGGAGAGAGGGTACACTCAAGATGGAAACCACTGTCTATTTATAACCTGATCTCAGAAGTAGCATACTATCATTTCTGCTATTTATACTTAATAGAAGTAAGTCACTAAGGTCAATGTGCACTTAAGGATAGAGAAATTAAACTCCATCTCTTGAAGGGAAAAGTATCAAAGAATTTATCTTAAAAACTATCTCCAAGGGGCGCCTGGGTGGCTTAGTGGGTTAAAGCCTCTGCCTTTGACTTAAGTCATGATCTCAGGGTCCTGGGATTGAGGCCTGCATTAGGTTCTCTGCTCAGCAGGGAGCCTGCTTCCTCCTCTCTCTCTGCCTGCCTCTCTGCCTACTTGTGATCTCTCTCTCTCTCAAATAAATAAATAAAATCTTAAAAAAAAAAACTATCTCCAAGAGTACCCCATCTTCAACCCACTTTTTATCTTAAACACTACAAATAGGACACAATTAGTGGATATAGTGTATTTTGTTTACATAAATGTTATAATTTATAAAAAAATATCTCTAATATTTACATTGAGGATGATAGAGTAGAAGGTACACAGCCTTTATGATTAAAAATATATGGAATTCAATATCAACTCTTCCAGTTATTAAATATAACCATGGGCAAATTTCCTACTTCAGTTTTTTTTACTTCTGTGAATCCAAGACAACAGCAACACTCGTGAAAATTAAGTATGCTTATGTATTTAAAGAAATTAAAATGGTAACTAACACTTAGAAAAATCTAAGTATTAGATTATTATTATAAACCAAGTATTAGTTATTATGACTACTTTTAAGTGTTTTTAAATGAATGAATCTCTTCATATGCATATCCCTTAAAGTAATTTTATTATGATGATCAGTAATAAAGGATTCATTATAATAAGTAATAAAGGATTCATATTGAGAGTTTAA
This sequence comes from Ailurus styani, assembly GCA_002007465.1. Classification (NCBI taxonomy): domain Eukaryota; kingdom Metazoa; phylum Chordata; class Mammalia; order Carnivora; family Ailuridae; genus Ailurus; species Ailurus styani. The sequence goes on along the minus strand of LNAC01000072.1, from coordinate 1,931,532 downwards.
AGAACAAATCCTTATTTGTACATTCACAAGTGGTAGTAAAACCGCATTAGTGGTTTTAGCTGACAAGAGCATTGAGATGCAGTTAGTCAGGAAATGTGCCATATGTCACACACACCTGGACGCTGTGTGGCTGCCCCTTAATCACGCTCTTAATGTCCTTATAGTACCTGAGTCTAGGAAGACATATGGTATTTTCCCTCCTTAGTGGTGCTTTTCCATCCTAGACTTGGTTGACAGTTATTGACTATTAATCTTCTGCCAGCTGTAAATATGAAGATGGAAATAGAAAACTCTTCTCTATGAAGGACTGATTCTGGGGCATTTTAAATGCTCTTGCTTGGTTGGCATCAACCTGTGTCAGAAATTCCATACCTGTGCTTTCTATCCCCCTCTAATTAAAAAGAGAGTCTTTGGGTATGAATGTAATTTTCAAAAAAGAAGATTGCTATTTAGTTCCTTAGTTGCTGTCCATGCTACATTATAATAAAAAGCTCCTTCTCCAATCTTTGGAATCCAAGAGGTAAAATGCTAAAAGAAGTTCTTAAGTAGAACAAATCTGAACAAATATCTTTTGATGGATTTCCAGAATGCAAAAATTAATGGGACTCAGAATATTACTGCCCTCTTATTTGAAAAAGAACCTTGAGGAAGTTTTAGATAATATACGGTTCTACCTGAACCTCAGTCCTCACCTCATTGGAAGCAGACTGTGAGGAAGGAGGGGAAAGCAGAGAGCCCATGTTGATTCTGAAGTCCTGGGATCAACAAGTGACAAATGCTGCATCTTCCTTAATTCACTGCTTGGGTAAAACCTGCCATTTCCAATATTTAGCTTGGTCATTTAATGCCCATGGGGTTAGACAAACAAATACACCAAACACTGGTTCTAAGTCAGAATTGCTTCTGGGAGTAAGGCCAGCAGGAGGTCCTAATTCACATCAGTTGCGAATGTGAACGAGGAAGACTCTGAGAAACCGAGAGGGGGACTCAAGAGGGTGGTGAGATTTCGAGGCCTGAATGTCCTGCCCTGGGAGATGGTGCGGCTGCTGTCAGAACACACCACCCACCCACTGCTGGGCATCGAAGTAGTGGCTGAGGGCACTGCCACAGGGACACTGAGAGACCACACCACTCAACGGCCTTCCAGCGCCACAGGAGAAAGCATAAACAAACACAAAGCAGGAGGAAGAGAAAGCCTTCCCTTCCTCCTCCCACTCTGCGGTTTCCCCAGAGGAACTCCCTTAGGCAGACATGTATAAGGAGGCAGCAGGCAAAGGGAAAATAGAGTTGTGCAGAATCCAGGTCTTGCATCACAAAGGAAGGTCAAGAAGGGGGTATTTAGAGCAAAGAAGTGACAAATACCTGGCAAACCAAGTATGTCCAGAAATGAGTTGTTGTACTTGACAACATTGTTTTACTGCCACTGCGTCTCATCTTTGGTGTCTGCGACTATTACGATATTTCGTTGTTCCTTATTTCTTTTTGTTTTACCAATGCAGTGCTTTATAATCCCTTAAGCCTTTACTACCCATTTATTTATATATTAAATTTTATTGAATGGAAAACTTTAAAAACATATTCTAAATCCCAGTCTCTTAAAACAGAGCACACTAACTTACGGCCATAATCATCAATGATGCAGAGTTTCCCCATCCCATTAATAAAATGTAAGGTGTTCTCAAGAACAATTAGCCACTTAGAGAAGAGACTTTGGAAAGTAGAACGTTGGTCAGCATATTTATAGAGCCTTACTCATCTGCCTGATCCTGTCCTAGATGCTGGGAAGTGGTGGGCGGAAAAGATAAATCAAGTCTATGTCCTTAAGAGCCTCATCCTAGTAAATAAAATAATTTTTCATGGTGTTAAGTACTGTTAAGAGGTTCAAATCGAGAACAAGTTAGGGAGGAGAGTAGTCAGAGAACAGGTAGGTTCATGAGATTTGGAAAGGTGTTAAATATCAGAAAAAATAAAATTTGAATTTTTGCCTGCACATGAAAGAAGGAAGTTGAAAAGTTAAACACAGGTGTATTAAGAAAAAAATATTTTTAGAAAGGCTAATTACATGTGTATCTACAGGCTGGCCTGGGAGGATGGCATGAGGAAAGGTGCCTGATATCCAGAAACATTTCGTTTGGAGTTTCAGGAAAAAAAAGAGAAGTCGTGACTTCTATCCCTCCCACTGCCTTGCTCACCAGATTGTAAACTCTACAAAAGCAGAGAACCTGGCTACTTGTACCGCGTAACCATAACCATCATTGGCTGACAGTCAGCATTCAACAAATATTTTTTGAATGACTAAGTAAGTAAGTGAGTCATGGATACTGTGTGAGAATGTGTATGTGTAGGCGTGACAAATCTCTCTGGAAGAGGTGTGAATGTTTATACGAAGAGTATTTTTTAAGGTAATGGCCCTGCTTCATAGTGTTAAAAGGGACAGAAATCTGGCTCTTGAAACTTCAATTCATTACACTCTTAACTATCCCCTCAAAAAGAAAAAAAATGGATTACTCTGAGAACTCTTTTCTAATACAATTCCTAATTTTTGTTTTCATGTAACTGAATTTAAAAGTTTAGTTACCTAGAACTGCTACACATTTAAAGAATTTCAAGAATAATTTTTTCAAAATGCATCATATGCCATTTTCATAAATTTATGGGCCCCATACTGATAATTGACTAAGATTAATTTCTGTCTCTATTAATCAGACATTAAATATATTTTATCTCCCCCATCCCCTGCCACCATTCAAAGTAAGGGCCCATTAACTATGATAACTGAGAATTTAAATCAAAGTCATAACTATTGTTTAAAATGCTGCGTTACCATTAAATTAGAATTGTTAGAGAGAGACGGAGACAGAGAAAGAGAAACGACATGGCGATTGCTTTGAAACACAAGGGTTATATACACCTCCAGAAGAACATTGCTCATAATTTGGGTATATCATTTTCATGCAGAGTTTCCACCTGGTTGTTTTCCTTTTAATTCCCTAATTTTCTGCATCTCTTGGGACAGAGAAAGAAAGGACAATTAGTGCTGTGTTTGGGGGTTCGTTACCTTGAAAGCTGAACTCCGATGCCTTGAAATAAATTTCCATACCAGCACCTGCAATTGATTTGTACCGGTTAAAATATTAATGGAATGCAAATTAAAGCATTCATAAAGTTCTCTAGGACTCTATTTGATGACTTTGCCAGATGTTTTAATTAAACACTATTAATTATGATTTATATTGAATTATAGAAAACATGAGGTCCAGCCTTTTAAGGGCAGATAGTGTATAATTTACTCTGAAAATCAGCTCTACCCGTTTCTTAAAATCTATTACTGTAAAACATGCAAATTCTAATAAATCTAAAAGATTTTTAAAATAGTTGTAGTGTAACATTTTATGTATCTTTAAAATTAAAATAGGTTTATATACTTAAATTATTAATCAAATGAAGTTATTCATTCTTGTCCCAGATATTTTCTGAGCAATGTATTCCCTGTAGTCCCTGACTAAATGTTGGGCATAAAAAGTACCTCACTGGAACAGCTCACAGCCCAGAAGGAAAGATAAATGTATAAAGAGTAGGTACATATCTTTGCTTACACGCATGCATGCACAATAACAATGTGGAAGAGAAAGTCAGGAGAACTCAAAGGATGGCAAAATGTAGTTTGTGGTTTTCAAATGTTTCACATATCTATACTGGCATGACAGAATAAACAAAGTTTCATTCTACAATTCATCTCTGCTACACAGAGAACCATCCAATGGCTAATAGAGCACCTGGACCACGGTACATTCTGAATGCACTATTTGTTGAATGAATGAATGAAACCAGCAATAACCTCAACAAAAAAACGGGCTGAACTCCGTTGTCACTGTGACTGATTCTGCTTGCATTTCATGGACAATCCCGGGAGCTGGGTGGGTTGCTGTGTGGATAGGGAACACTTTGACAGCCTAAAACACTGATCTTGCCCATGGCGGTCTGAGAAACTGCACTCAAGAGTTATAAGGGGAAAATATCCTGAGTCCTAAACATAATTCTGGACAATTTGAATACTTTAGACCACAAAATTCTCTGAGGAGTTTAGCATGATTATCTTTGGTGATCTGCCACTTCCATGAAATGACGCTGGGAGCGATAAAATGACACCCAATCAGCCTAGACAAACTGAAGCCATGTACTATTTTTGATTGTACAGACAGTAATTGAAGCCTTCTCAGCAGGAGGAAATTTTCCAAAGGTCAAATAATCCAATCATGTACATTGTTGGAAGCATTTGCCTGAAACATAATTCTCATTCAAATAGTATTTACTTCTCTAAGTGCAAAGTTTTTTTTTTTTTTAAAGATTTTATTTATTCATTTGGGGGAGAGAGAGGGGAGAGCAGAGAGCGAGAGGGGGAGGGAGAAGCAGACTCCCACTAAGCAGAGAGCCAGTCACGGGGCTCGATCCCAGGACGCTGACATCATGACCTGAGCTGAAAGCAGGTGCTTAACAGACTAAGCCACCCAGGAGCCCCCTGTGCAAAGTGTTCTTAACTATTTGAATTATTTTAGAGCTTTGTCGTTTACTCCAGATTTGGGTATTTAGTCTGTGAACCACACTTCCCCTCATTTCAGGCTAGAAGAGCTACAGAAATCTCTTTGAAGCCAAGAACCAAAAGTACATGGTCAGGGGCTCCAGGGTGGCTCAGTCGGTTAAGTGTCAGACTCTTGGTTTCGGCTCCGGTCATGATCTCAGGATGGGATGAAATTTAAATACTTTAAACTTAAATACTTTAAACTTAAATACTTCAACTACTTCCCGGGCTCCCCTCTCAGTGGGGAGTCAGGTTGAGATTCTCTCCCTCTGCCTGTCTGCTACTCCTGCTTCTAATTCATTAGTTAATTAATTAATTTAAACAATCGTTATAAAATAAAGTACATGTGAAGATTTCCACAAAAGCAGATAATGAAGAGGAAGAGTTATATGAGCTCAGTCCATAGGACATCTGTGGAAGTGTGTGTGTGTGTGTGTGTGTGTGTGTGTGTGTGTGGTTACGGTTATTGATGAAGAGAAGCCCATACAAGTATCTGAGACGTGAAACACTCAGTTAATGAAGTTAAGCTGGGCACAAAAAAATTAATTCTTTTTTTTTAAAGATTTTATTTATTAATTTATTTGACAGAGAGAGATATCACAAGCAGGCAGAGAGGCAGGCAGAGAGAGAGGAGGAAGCAGGCTCCCTGCTGAGCAGGGAGCCCAATGTGGGGCTCGATCCCAGGACTCTGAGATCATGACCTGAGCCTAAGGCAGAGGCTTTAACCCACTGAGCCACCCAGGCGCCCAAAAATATTAATTCTTGAGAAATTCACAAGGAGTTTTCATGCTTAGTTGTATATANATCATGACCTGAGCCGAAGGCAGAGGCTTTAACCCACTGAGCCACCCAGGCACCCAAAAGTATTAATTCTTGAGAAATTCACAAGGAGTTTTCATGCTTAGTTGTATATATAAATTTGAGTTTGACCGAAGTATGAAATACAGTTCATGTGAATATTATTTTCTTAAGCCTTAATTTCAACTTATACTCTTCTTTATTGTTTTTTAAAAAAAAAAGTTGTAAAAGTTAGACGTGTTACTTAAGAGGGAAATGACTAAACTTTCTAAATTGTGCCCAAAGTAAAACCAACACTTCTGTGTGCTTTTAACCTTCTTCAAGGTGTTCATGTGACACAAATTTGACTCTAAAAGCATCTACTATGCCCACACACATCCTAACAGCAAATGACAGTTACGGGTGACTAGAAATACACTCCAAACTTGTTCAACCGTGAAAATAAAATGAACTTTTAGGTTATCCTAAAAATGAATGTAAGCAATGCCAAGTATGGTTAAAAGGGATGGTGAGGCAGGAAAGATGTTGTGATAGTACAGACAATAAATTACCCTACAATTGGCTGATGCTGAAATTGGCATCATTTTTTCCCTCCTTTCCCATTCAACATATAGATTTTCCTAGTTGCCACTTATGATTATAATCATCTTACATTTCTAGATTAACTGTCTTTTCTGTCACTGAATCCATGTGGTCTATTTTTTTTTAACTAACTAACAGGCCTACTACATAATGTTGAAGAGATAAATATTCACGAAGCTTGGTCCTTAGCAAATAATTTACAAAATCAATAGCTTTTGCAAGCACAGGATTTTTTTTTTAAGTATGACTGCGCTTATGAGACTTTAAGGCTAATTAAATTTTCTTCTCACTTATTGAGTTTGATTAAGTGCTATCTCCATTCATTCAGTAAAAATCGAGTGAATACCTACTCTTCACTAAGTGCTGTGGCCTCCAGTGGGCCAGGAAATAGCATTCATTTCTTTTGTTCTAAACAAATTAAGAAATCAAGAAGTGTGGGCACCTGGGTGGCTCGGTCCTTAAGTGTCCGCCTTCGGCTCAGGTCATGATCCCAGGGTCCTGGGATCGAGCCCCGAATCGGGCTCCCTGCTTGGAGGGAAGCCTGTTTATCCCTCTCCCACGCCCTCTGTTTGTGTTCCTTCTCTCTCTGTGTCTCTCTCTGTCAAATACATAAATAAAGTCTTTAAAAAAAGAAGAAAGAAATCAAGAAGTGTATCATATCATGGCTAAAACATCAGCTCTCTACTTATAAAGTCTCTGTTGGAGATTGTGGTTTAGTGGAACAGCAGAAAGACTGTCCCACTAAACCCTCACATGAGGCACTTACCCACTAAGGGGCAGAAGTGGAATGTCCAAATCCTGGGGGGACTCCTTGCTCCCTGGAGGACAGGGAACACCAAGCCCTGCTTGGAGGATGCCTGTTTAGTCTACTCTTCCAATGGCCACGGCATGAAGGAGGAAAATGAGGGCAGATTTTGTAATGGAGCTCCCATCAGGACCTGGGACAAAACCTTCCCACTAACACTAGGTTTCATGCAACAAAGATGAGGAAGGATCTTATCCTTGGTGCAAGAAGCTCAGAGCCTCCAAGGAATGTGGCTGAATAGAAGAGAGACCACTACTGCCTGCGAAAGTGGCCTGGAGTGGCCTGGACTAGTGGTATTGTCATTTTGAGTTGCCTGGATCTATGTTTAGTCTGAAAGAATGATTAAATCTGGCTAGAGAGAGTATGTTAAGCAAAAGAATATTCTCGAGTAATCACAATACATGTTAAATCACAATGCGTAGAGAAGATACTATCCTTGATCATCAATGTTCTCCCATTCTCTGTCTGAATGGGGCATCGTGCAATATGTTTATAAGATTAGTAGTTGACATTCATTGAATACTACTTGCTAAGCATTTGACTTAAATAATATACATGATCTCATTGACTCTTCCCAACAATGCTCTGACTACACTGAGGTTTCTATACGCTAATTAGCTCATATAAGAGTGCACAGATATTAAATGTTAGACATCAGAAAAAAACCCATATCACCAAGAGGATGAACATAAAAATATTTCACAGAACTTTGGAGATCAAACATGATTACATCTCTGCCTACATTTTTAGCTTTGCCTCCCTGTGGTCCAGTCTCACTGGCTNATCTCTAACTGTAATACTACAAACTATTGTATGTATCAGTCATGTATTTAGTATTGAGGTCCTATTGTTAAGATGTACATTCTCATAGTTTACTCAAGAAAATTGTCACATAAACAAATTCAAAGTTGAAGTGAGGCTTTGCCTAACAACTGGACCAATACTCAGGACTATTTATTCTTTTTTAAATTTCATACGCTTTATTTTCCACAAATACTACTAAGCATTACATTTGAGTCCCTGTGCTACATTCTAGGAGTACAAAATGATAAACGAAGATTTGGACAGTAAGACACAGAACTTCAGAGAAAGAACTAAGGACACTAGGAAAAGTTATGTGGAAAAGGTAGAATATAAACTGGTTTTTCGGTGAACAACAGAGAAGTCCGAGCAGAAAAGGAAAAGGAAAGTCATCCTGTGCAAGTTAAAATTCAGAGACAGGAGTTTAAATAGTCCCAATCCTGTGAGAGTAGACCGGAGGATGAAACCCTTCCCCNTCAAAATAAAAATCGGGCACATTTTATCTTAAACACCATCAAGTGTATTTATGAACAACTCAATTTTTTTTCCTGAAACGAAGTCAGATTTCAGAAATCATATTTTTCAAAAATGAAAATATTCTCAGTTCAGTTTTAATTAATCTTGTGTACTACATAAATTTAGCTTCCAGTTTTGATCAAGATAATCTCTAACTGTAATACTACAAACTATTGTATGTATCAGTCATGTATTTAGTATTGAGGTCCTATTGTTAAGATGTACATTCTCATAGTTTACTCAAGAAAATTGTCACATAAATTCAAAGTTGAAGTGAGGCTTTGCCTAACAACTGGACCAATCCTCGGGACTATTTATTCTTTTTTAAATTTCATACGCTTTATTTTCCACAAATACTACTAAGCATTACATTTGAGTCCCTGTGCTACTGATAAACGAAGATTTGGACAGTAAGACACAGAACTTCAGAGAAAGAACTAAGGACACTAGGAAAAGTTATGTGGAAAAGGTAGAATATAAACTGGTTTTTCGGTGAACAACAGAGAAGTCCGAGCAGAAAAGGAAAAGGAAAGTCATCCTGTGCAAGTTAAAATTCAGAGACAGGAGTTTAAATAGTCCCAATCCTGTGAGAGTAGACCGGAGGATGAAACCCTTCCCCGAAGGCTGCCTGAGACATTAATGATTTGGGGCGAAAAGGCAGTGACATTTCCAAAGACTCCTGTGATCAACACGACATTTCTTAGAACCAGAGCTGAGAGAAGACAGCAACTCTGTTTATCTCTTTTCCAACATGGAGTGTCGTCCTGCCATTTAGGGAACTATTTCCAGTCTTTCCCGCCCCCCTTGGAGAAGGATAAGTAAGGCTTCTCCTTCAATACGGGAGAGAGCTCTGTGGGGGTGGGGAGCTAGAGTAGTGGGGGACAGGGACAGCAAACGGCCTGCAAACTCGTGCTCCAGACACCATCAGGCTTCCCGGCCTGTGAAACTACTCCAAAAAAGAAACTCAGTCTGAGGAAGAAGTCTCTCTCCTCAGAATATCACCCCCTCAGATTCCCCTCCTCAGAACTGCCAGAAAGAGCTTTCTGAACCCCCAACCTGGTCAAGGCACTGGCCAGCTCAGACGCCTCCCAGCCTTCCCCAGGTACCGCAAGCCGAGGTCCCATCTTCACTGAGGCAGCCGAGTGGGCAAGGTGGGAGAGGAGGCTCGCGGGGAGCAGGCCTGCAGTGAAGTGTGCTGTGGGGGGACACGGCTAACGAAGCCGGGGCCCTGCCAGCTTCCAGCCTGACCTCGCACCGCTACGTTCCACATCCCCTGCTGCCCATCACCTAGTCCGGCCTCTCCTGCCCCTTCTCTACCATCGCTCTTCCTCAGACCCCTCTTGTTTTCCGTCTTTACGCTTTCCCTACCCTCCTCCTCAGCATTTTCACGCTTGGCTAACCGGACCCACTTTTCAAGACTACTGAACGGTTGTTTACTCTGTGAAGTTCTCCTTGATCTCCACCTAAAATAAAATATCCCATAGCGATTTCTACACACTTTCCTCATTGCCCTTAATATATTTTTATGTATCATTCCCTCCCGCAAAAGCTTTTGACAGCCTTGAAAGGGGGGACTGTGCTATTCATCTTTGTAGTCTCAGCGACTAGCACAATTCTTGGCATAAAGCTATTCTTTACATAAAAGCTTTTATAAATTGTTATTAAACACAACTAAAGAACAATCTTTCCAGGATTCTCTGTTATTGTTTCTGACTGCCAAGGTCCTTTTTTAATCCTCTTCTAAGATGATAATTTGACAAGAAAACTTCATTTTCTTGTTATAGAGCAACTACCTTCATTAACAATATACTGTTTGTTTTTTAATGGTGCTTTAGAGTTGCTTTATTCCACTGACTTGTTTCTCTTTTATGTTTCTTTTTTTTTCTTTTTTTTNAGAACAATCTTTCCAGGATTCTCTGTTATTGTTTCTGACTGCCAAGGTCCTTTTTTAATCCTCTTCTAAGATGATAATTTGACAAGAAAACTTCATTTTCTTGTTATAGAGCAACTACCTTCATTAACAATATACTGTTTGTTTTTTAATGGTGCTTTAGAGTTGCTTTATTCCACTGACTTGTTTCTCTTTTATGTTTCTTTTTTTTTTCCTTTTTTTAAACTTNTCATGACCTGAGCCGAAAGCAGAGGCTTTAACCCACTGAGCCACCCAGGTGCCCTATGTTTCTTTCTTTTTTTTTTTTTTTTCTTTTAAAGATTTTATTTACTTATTTGACAGAGAGATTACAAGTAGGCAGAGAGAGAGGAGGAAGCAGGATCCCTGCTGAGCAGAGAACCCGATGTGGGCCTCGATCCCAGNGAGCCCGATGCGGGCCTCGATCCCAGGACGCTGAGATCATGACCTGAGCCAAAAGCAGAGGCTTTAACCCACTGAGCCACCCAGGTGCCCTATGTTTCTTAAGAAGAAAAATTANCCCTGAGATCATGACCTGAGCAGAAGGCAGAGGTTTTAACCCACTGAGCCACCCAGGCGCCCGCCCTATGTTTCTTAAGAAGAAAAATTGTTCAGGTGTTCCAGAATGAGCACACGCCTGGGATTTTTCGGCTCTCGGTGCCCCCTTCCAAGAGCTGTGACAATGGACTTATTTGGACCTTAGTTTCCTCTTCTACAAATCGAAGACATGGACAGATGGAACCTAAGCTAATAGTCTGGGGACACCTGAGTGGCTCAGTCGGTGAAGCGTCTGCCTGCAGCTCAGGTCATGATCCTGGAGTCCTGGGATCCAGTCCCAGATTAGGCTCTCTGCGCAGTGAGGAGCCTGCTTCTCCCTCTGCCTGCTGCTCCCCCTGCTTATGCTCTTTCTGACAAATAAATAAATAAAACCTTAAAAAAAAAAAGCTGATACTCTAGTCTGCAAATTAAGGTAGAATACATTGTACATATTTTACGGAAGCTATGTGTGATTATAAGCTTGTGCATAATTTCCTGGTGGCTTTTTACTTAATATTCTAGGACTACAAAAATATTCTGGAGAAACGTGCCAAAGCAGCTGGAAAAATTCCAATTATTAGTTTATTATTGATTTTATCTTTCTCCATTTCCACACTCTATTATTCTAATCCAGTGAATCATTTTGTTTACACAGAAAACACAAATAAATTGTGACTATTAAGTTAATTTCTATTAATAGAATACTTGCATTAGTAGCATGTTGAAGTAATTTCTCTTATCTACAAGGAAAATGGCTTATTATTATTATTTATTTTTTGCCAATGATTGAGCCTTTTTTATGATAGCTTGGGCTTTGTTTGCCTCCTCTATTTGCTCCTGAAAAACACAAAGCCAGCTTTTGGAATCTGCGAACAATTTTGCTGGATGTTCTAAATATCTTCTGAAAATGGCACTTTTTTTTTATTATGAGCAGCAGAATTAGGCCTCCCCATGTGGCCTTATTTGAGATTATATTATTAAATGTGGCATGAGAGATGAAATACGAAGTGGAACTTGTATGATTTCTAACTGCCTCTCCAATAAAAGCAGCAGGAAGCTATTAAGTAATCCCATTTTTAAAGTATATGTTTGCAAGAGAAATAAGACTTCGATTCTCATTCTCTGCAGTCAACTCTGTGTAGGCAAACTGCAAAATTTCATCAGTATCATCACTGTTGGTCTTTTCTTCCAATTTCTAGAACTTCACTATCTCCTAGGTACACACAGGGCTCTCCACAGCTCTGCTTCATTAGAACACTTCCTTTGGATTCTGACTTCTTTTTCTCCAGATAAGAAATGTCCCTTTTCTATCTGTGAATGGTACCATTTTTGAAATATACAATGCTCTTGTTTTGGCTTTCTCTTCTGGAGACCTGTGTCTTTCACTATAGTGTTTTCGAAATAACATTACAGTTTTTGAATATACTTGTGATTATTTGAGTTTTAAATAAGCATAAACATTGGATTCTATCTCATCATGCACCTGAATGTGTTGTTGAATTGCAGAGTAGCACTGATCACTCATCTGTCATTATTACCCAAGCGTAACATATTCAGTTTGCATCACGAAGTATAGCTAGACTTTCAGATTTTCCAAGGATGTTATTTACTCTACAGCATTCATAGCTCCTCTCTTTAGAAAGCTTGGGGAGTCTTGATAGATAACAAAATACATATTTTTCAAGGAGGAAGGCAGAGTTAATTTTAAATAAAATAGAACTCCCTGTCGCTATTTTCCTTTGTGAAAGATCCAATTGGATGCAAACGACTGTAATTAGCAGCTATGATTCTCCTTCCCAAAAGAGCCTTCTGTTGTCTCTGCGTATTTCAACTTAATATCATCTTTTTCGGTTGTTTTTTAAATTGTGATTTTCTGCAAAGATAAAAACATGTAGATATTAACATAGCAGAGATCCACATAATAATTACCCAGATTTAATCATTATAATGGGTATTTTCCATTATTTTCCATCTATTATAAAAAAAGCTTTGTAGATATCCTGCAGAAATTGTATCCCCACCCACACATGTTCCCTCCGATCTTTTGCCAGAGATGCTGGGTACATGTGTTTTTATCCATTCATGGTTTTGTACATAACATATATATATGTTCTCACTATAAACATATATAGTCACTAATAATTACAGGAGTAATATAGCACTGTCAGATCATTTGAAACATGCTTTTTATTCACTTGAAATTATGCGTTTGAAGTTTATTGATTTTAATAACTTACCCTTTTTGTTTAATCCATTGTTTGATCATGCTAAATTTATGTATCCATTCTTCAGTGGATGAACGTTTGCATTGCTTCCAGAATTTTACTACAAAAAATGATAATTGGAGATCTTTATGTAGGATATGTAGGGACAAAGGGTCATCATGTTCTGCTTCTAAAGCTTTTGTGTGATAGACAAAAAGGGTCATACACGTTTTACCTTCACAATGTATTCTCGTCTGGGTCATTGCCAAATAAATAAATAAGTGAATAATTAATTTTGAATGACTTACTAGTAGAGAGATAGTAAACTTTTCTGAGGCAAATTGTAAACCGTCTCTCTCTGTGGTTGCAATAAAGGTTTAATAATGTCCTTTCCTCTTGCCTCATAAATGACTGAAGAGCAGGGAGCTTTCTGAAGTGTAATGGGCCCAACCTGCACTCCAGCTAATGAGAATTTCTTCACCGCTTCTTAGAGCCAAGGAGTTCCCTGTGCCTCTTCCTGATATGTCTTCCACTTCCTCTTCGTGACATCTTATAAGCAGTTGCCTCACTGGACTCTCCTCACATGTGTAGGAGGTAAAAAAACATGCAGAGATGGGGAAACAGATAGAGCTTTTTCTAAGGTTAGCATTCTCCCTAATGAGGAACCCTTGAGGACCTTTGGCCTGGCTGTACCAGGAAGATGGACCCCTGAGAGCAGGAGCTAACTGAGGTATGTGCAAAACCTCCAAAAATGGGTGTTTGAGATTATACAATTTAAAAGTATAAAATGTGATAGATTGATTTGGCAATTAAATATATTTGATGATTAAAATCTTCAAAAATACACTGAATGGTCAATTAAAAATATCACTTTTATCCTATTTTCTGTGTTTCTTTGTTTTCTATCAATAAAATACTGATGCAGAGTACCAGAACAGTGTCCACAACATGCAGTTATTTATTTACCCATTCTGTCGGTGCATACTGCTTATATTTATATTTAAAAATCGAAGGACAATCAAAGGACAGTTGCGATGACTAATTTTATGCATCAACTTGGCAAGGACGCAGAGTTTGGTCAAACACATTCTTGATGTTGTTGTGAAGGTATTTTTTAGATGTGATTGGCTATGTAGAACACAGAAACCCTGCCCGGGGCGCCCAGGTGGCTCTGACGGTTAAAAGTCCAACTCTTGGTTTTGGCTCAGGTCACGATCTCAGGGTCACAAGATCGAGCCTTGCATCAGGCTCCAAGCTCTCTCTCATTCTCTCTCAAATATATAAATCTTCAAAAAAAGAAAGAAAAGAAAAAGAAAGAAATCCTGCCTGAGTTACCAGAGTGGAGATTTCTGACTCAAGACTGCACCATCAGCTCCTCCCTGAATTTCCAGCCTGTCAGCTGGACCACCACAACACGAGACAACTCCTTCACCTAAATCTCTCTCTCTCTCTTTCTCCAGTTTCCATTTCACACCTGAGTCTTCCTCTATTTTCATGTATATTATTTATATTTTTCTTCATACTCCTTAGCATAGTTATGTCTGTTGTGAAAGCTTGTCTCCTCATTCCAACCTCTGGGTCATCTCATGGGTGGTCTCCGTTGATTGCTTGGTCTCTAGTGTATGAACCATCTATTTCTAGTGCTCACGTGACTAGTGACTTTGGATAACATGATGGCTATTTTGGTGTTTTTTGTTTGTTTTTGAGGGTATTTTTTGGTTTGTTTGGTTTTTGCTGTTTTGTTTTGTTTTGTTTTGTTGGTTTTTTGTTTTGTTTTGTTTTGGTTTGGTTTGGTTTGGTTTGGTTTGGTTTTTTCGTTATGGCTGATTTTGTATGTCAGCCTGACTGGGCTAAGGGATACCCAGGTAGCTGGTAGCTAACATTTTTTCTGAGTGTGACTGTGAAGGTGTTCAGGGAAGGGATTAGAATTTAATAATCTGAATGAATAATCTGAGTAAAGAAGATCTGCCCTCACCTACATGGGTGGGCATTATTCAGTCCTTAAAGGCCCAAATGGAAAAGAAAGGTAGAGAAAGGGTGTGTTCTTTCTCTTTCTTCTCGAGCTGGGATACTCATTTTCTCCTGCCCTTGGGCATTGGACCTCCTGGTCCTCAAGACAGGGACTTACACCAGCAGAACCCCCCTTCACTCTTAGGCCTTCAGCCTTAACTGAGAATTACATCATCAGCTCACCTGGTTCTCAGGCCCTTTTGGGATACAGACTGAATTATACCACTAGTTTTCCTAGTTCTCCAGTATGCAAATGGCATAGAACTTCTCAGCCTCCACGATGGACTGAGTCAATGCCCATAATAAATGTCTTCCTATTTATCTGTATATATCCTATTGATTTTTATCTCTGGAGAACCCTAATACAAATGGTACCAATGGTATCAACCATTATGAGTGTACATTAAAGAGACTGGATAATGTTATTTTCTTCTAAAGGAAATACTTTTCAGACTATGTTTTAAATATTAGCCTGCAGTTAACTTTTAATATTTTAATTTTATTAAAATTTTCATTATCTTCAATGTGTAAATACTTGATATTTTAGATTTTTTGCATTGATTTTTATTTTTAAATTCTGTGTTTAAAACATGATTTGTCTTGATTGTTGGAGTCACTGACACTCCCTTACATTTTGCACCCAACTCGAGTACTTCATTTGCCTCTCCGTTAGTCTCCTTGGTTCTCAGAAAGGAGGAGGTGCCTGCTTCCAGCCTGAGAGTTATCGCCATGTTCCACGATGGCCAAACATTAATAATGTCCTGCCCAGTTGGTCCTGTTGACGCTAAATGACCTCAATATCATGACCCCAGAGGATGAATGTTCTTAATATGGGCTGCATCTCTGTCAGCTTATTATTTCTGCAGCTGCCGCCCCCTCTGCTTCTATGACAGACACAGACACATATAAAAATAAAGGCATAAAGATGTTATCACTTTTCTCCATAGACTAAGGAACAGCTGAGACATGGTACCAGAATTGTTTAATTTATTTCCTGTCAGTGAACATACTTTGTGCTCTTCTTAACCTCATAGAAAACAATTAATCCTTCCATTTTAATTTCTTTCCTCTAAATAACAAGTTTAAAAAATTGAAAATCGGGCGCCTGGGTGGCTCAGTGGGTTAAAGCCGCTGCCTTCGGCTCAGGTCATGATCCCAGGGTCCTGGGATCGAGGCCCACATCGGGCTCTCTGCTCAGCAGGGAGCCTGCTTTCTCCTCTCTCCTTTCTCTCTGCCTGCCTCTCTGCCTACTTGTAATCTCTCTCTCTCTGTGTGTCAAATGAATAAATAAAATCTTAAAAAAAAAAAAAATAAAATAAAAAAAAAAATAATTAAAAAATTGAAAATAGTATTTTTAATTGACATCCTGAGAAGATTCTACTCTAAACTAATAGATAAGCATATTTTCTATGTTCTCAACAAATAAACCAATAAACATTAAGGTTATTTGCAGTCATCTTTTTTTTAAATTAAAAATTTTAATTCCTCAGAAACTATTAAGCTGAGAGACGTTCTCCAAAGGAGAATGATAGAAATTATATTCTGCTTGTTGCCTTCCTCTCACCAAAATCACAATTTCATCATTTTTGAACTTGTTACGTTTTATTTACAAAGAGAGAATGCTTTTTATTGGATTTAGTGGGACTTTGTTTTTTCATGTCAGTGAGATATAATTAACATATAACATTGTACAAGTTTAAAGTGTACAACATGTACAGCATGGTGATTATAGTCAACATTACTGGAATATAAACTTCTAAGTTGCCAAGAGACTAGGTCTTAATTGTTCCTACCGCAACAAAGAAGTGATAATCATATGACATGATAGAGGTATTAGCTAACACTAAAGTGATCAAATTGCAATATATAAATGTATTGCGTCAACAAATAGTAAAAAACATCATTTTTTAGTTAAATCTTAAAAACAATACCTAAATGTTCACTTTTCTAATGTTCATTGCAATACTATGCCATTAACTCTTATTCCATCTATGCCACTATTTACTACTTATCCCTATATATACATAGGAATGTATATATATATTCCCTATATATACTATAATTTCTATCACTTCAAATTATATATAGAATTAGCAGTCAAAGTGTTTGTGAAAAAGTATGCTTGTCTACTTATTCATTTTTTAAATTTTTCTTTAGGATTACTTATTTATGTGGCAGGGAGGGGCAGAGGGAGAGACAGTATCTCAAGCCGACTCCCCAATGAGTGTGAAGCCAGACTCTGGGCTCCATCTGAAGACCCTGAGATCAGACCTGAGCTGAAATCAAGAGTTGGACACTTAACCGACTGAGCCATCTAGGTGCCCCTACTGATTTATTAATATATATATTATTTTGCTCATAAATTCATTGTTTAATCTATTATTTAAGTATCCATATACCAATCTTTGTATCAATTTCTTTTTAAATTATTTTTCACTGTTACTAGGACTGTATAAATTTGGCAACTAGTAGACCACCAAAAGGGATCACTTTTTCTTACATTATTTATGGTGTAGGAAAATGACATCTCTGGACCTCTAATTCCTTGGATAAAACTTGGACATACTAGAACTATCTTTTACATTTCTATAGAAAGTGAAATAAGATAATGACATACGTGATAATATAAGTACCACAGTAAACATTTATTTTCTTCTGACTATGTGTAACTCTATTCTGTTTGTAATTTTGCCATTGTTGTTTATTGACCTATGTGATTTTGCCTCTGTCATTATTTGTATTGTCCAGAGAGTATTTAGATTGATAAATTTATCTTTTGAAATAGGTAGGTAAGTTGTTGCATTCCATAGACTAATTTTTGACCTTCATAATGTAGCCAGGTTAATTACTAGTTAATGAAAACCATTTATTTTGCCTACAATAAGCTGCTCAGCAGGAATTTTCCACCTAATTAATAGTGACATGTTATATGAACCACATCTGGCATTTTGTACCCAATTCAAGGCAATTTTGAAGACTAATAAACCACAATATATTCAAATATGTCTTTGCCAGTCATGATAACAACTCATGGTAAAGAATATTTCACAAATAGTACATGGTGATTATTTGAAATGATTTCAGTTTCCTCATAGACAGTAAAAATAAGTTGAAAAATACTTCTTTGTCTCAAGAGTAGATATGAAAGTCCTTGTTTAAAAATTAAACCATGTTCTAGCCCTCAGTAGTACTCCGCTCTACACTTTAAATATTAATATTTAATCACCGATCTAATTATTTTCCAAATGAACATATCAAACATGCATTCGGGGGAAGAAAACCTGTCTAGGCCATTTCTGCAGAATTAGATCATTATTAAAGATATGTCTGATTTTGATTGTTATAGGAGTCAAATCAAAAGAGTTTACATACAAATAATTCCAAATGCTAATGGATTAATACTCTGATGATTTTTAAAATTGTGGGTCACTGAGTACTCATCCTTTAAATGGGACTACGTATGTGAGGGAAGTCAGATAAAATATGTTAACTTTGGAAACATTTCAACCTTTAGTTACAGGAAAACACAGTTCTGTAACCTCCTTCTGTTATAAATTTCACCCATCATTAGAGTTAATATGTAAAATATTTTAAACCCTGACAACCAGTAATCTTTAGTGAGAGCTATCTGCTCATACATTCTACCTTCATTATCTCAGACCAGCTAACTTTTTTGTTGTTTTAAAGATTTATTTATTTGGCAGAGAGAGAGAGAGAGAGAGGGAGAGAGAGAGTGCACAAGCAGGGGCTGCGGCAGACAGAGGGAGAAGGAGAAGCAGACTCCTTGCTGAGCGAAGAGCATGATATGGGGCTTGATCCCAGGACCCTGAGATCATAACCTGAACAGAAGGCAAACACTTCACCAACTGAACCAGCCAGATGCTCCAGGCCAGCTAACTTTTGATAGGGATAAGTGAAGAGGCAAAATGAAGCAAGGATGCTTATAAATGTACCATATTTCTGGAATAATAGAAATTTCAAGTAGCCTTCTTTTAAAAAAGAGTTCATTTATTTATTCGGGAGAAGAGAATGCATGAGCACGGGGGTAGGGGCCAAGGAGCAGAGGGAGACAGAGAAGCAGGGAGCCCAATGCAGGGCTGGATCCCAGGACTCTGAGACCATGCCCTGAGCCCCCCAGGCACCCCAAAACTTTCATCAGTCTTATTCCTGCTTCTAAAAATCATTGAAACTTCTTGAAAATATGAGTGCTTAGTTCTCCAAACTACATCTCTCAGATTTATTAATTAACGTGGAGTTAGGAAAACCAGATTACCTCAAATATAAGGCATGTTAGCAGTGAGGAGAACAGGCCTGCATCTGAGGAGACAAGAGTGAGTGTCCTGAGGAGGTCACTTTAGCAAGAGTTGGGAAAATTAAATCTGATCTTCACTATTTTGCTTAAACCTGGCTGTGGTTTTGTCTGCATGAAATATGTTGCCATAAGGTCATATTTTACCTGATCTGTGGGTCAGAGAAACAAAATGACCGTAACCCACTTACCTCACCTCTTTTCATTTGCATGCACTTTAGATTACATGAGTTATACATTTCATGAGATGAGTTTTTACAGAAATCACTAGCAAAACCAGAAACTACTGATGAAGGATAAAATAGAGACGGAGACGTGAGAAGACAAGACACAACCACAAGCTGTGATTTTGAGACAGGGAAACGGAAAGGACCCCATGAGAGAAAAAGCTGATTTTCCCCCTTTGTTTCTTTTCCAGCTTCTCTTCTTGGTAGGACCGGCGCGCCCACCCCACTCTACACATGCCTCAGAATGCAAACAGCGCATGTCCTCCTTGTGAGGGACAAGGAGTTAATGATTTCTCTAGAGTAGATAACATCTAAGGAAGGACCCGGTGAGAATGACCCAAGGAAGCTATCACACACCTATGTCGGACCACCTGCACTAGACCTCTCGATGCCAAGACCCCCTGGCTTCAGGGAACAAGTAACTTATGATGGTCACTGGGACCCTGTCCTCATTCGGATCAGTTTCTGGGTGCCTGAGAGGAGCCATGTACCAGACCACGATCGCCAAAAAAAAACCCCAGCCTCCAAGCAAAGATAAGACTCTCTGGATGTTCCATCTGTATCTCTCTATGTGTCTTCAATCAACTCTGCTTTCACCTCCTGCTGGTTCACATTTGATTTCCATCCTGCCTGAAGCCAAAGACCCTCTTAGCTGGTCCTGTGGGACACTCCAACTGGGTCCTTGGACCCAGCCTGCCTGCGTCAATATTTTTTATTGCAACCTACACATTTCTCTTAACCCCTCTCAGGACCTTCTCCCTTGCTTCTCAATAAAACTAAGTGATGTAGAGTTTCAATACAATTGTTTGTACTACAGCTAAAAAGAATACATTACCATAAAATTTACTCTGAAGAGACAGCTTCCCCCAACTGGACCTTCTATAAAAAAATGCCTCTTCCTGTATATGTGGTGTGAGGCCTAAAGTCAAGGTTCAGTAGGATATGTTGTCATCTGGTAAAATCAAGAGGGGTTCAAATGGCTTAACTCCAGGGTCCCCTCCCATTCTGCCTGCAAGGATGAGGTCCCCTACCCATGCCACTGTCCTCATCAGATGTACCAGGCACGGCTCCTGCTTCTCCTGGAAGTGGGCACCAGTTCCCTGCCAGTCCCTGGAATTATTCAACAGGCCAATTATGTCCTCACATAGAAACCAGGGGCACCCCACTCTCTTGATTCTGCAGATCTTCTCTCCCACAGTTGGTTCACTCTGTTCCCAAGTGCCACCCCTCTGTGTCCCCGCGTGGTTTGGGTCTCCCTCCTCACAGCTGTTTTTGGCCATCCCCATAATCCTAGGGTAGGAATTACTACTTTCTTAAGAATAGGCTGAGGAGCAAGCAATTAAAACTATATTGAAATGATAATGATTTATTTTTGCTTGAATTTGCAATGTAGCAAATTGCATTAATTAATTTCAATGCATTCCTTTTGAAGGTCAACTGACCCATGATGAATTATCCTTTGTACATTTTTCTCTTTACCAACTACTTTTTTGCTTAGGATTTTTGTATGAATGTCCTTAAAAGTTATTGGCCTTGGGATTTTCCTAAAGGTCTTGATTAGCCTCATAAAATAGAGGAAATTCAGTTATTTTTATTTTAAATCTGTGAAAGCTTATATATGATTGAGATTACTTGTTATGTCTGATAGAATTCAGCGAGTCCACCTTTATGTGGAGTTTTCTATGTAGAAAGATTGTTGACTGCTAACTGAATCTGGGTTTAGTTATAATTCAGATTTCTTTTTTGTTGTCCTCATAAGTGTTACTAATATTTTACCAGTGATATTTAAGATTTTTATCTAAAATTTCCTATGTATTGCTATAAAGTGGCTCAAAATATGCTCCTAGAAACTTGTCTTTTATCTCATTTCTCTTGTTCTATTGTCTCTCTAGAGAAGACAATAGTTTCTCATTTCTAGATGAAAACCATGTGCTTGGGCTATAGAGTTATTTTCTTTTCCAATTAATTTTGCTCTCTGTTCTGATTATCCAATTTGTTTGAGTGTTTAGATCTAAATGATTCAACATTAATATATTTATATCCTTAAAATGGTTCAAGTGAATCATTTACCCAAAGTGATCTTGAGTCAATTGCTGTGAAAACTCTGGAATTGAAAACACATAGTTTTGCTGGCTTCGCAGTCTTCTAAGGAATAAGCCTCAGCAGGCTCGTAGAGGAATTTTCTGGAGGAGATGCTGAAAGTATTTTTGACTTGGTCACTCTTCAAATGACCAAGAAAGCAGGGAAATCAAATAGTTCATAGGATGTGTCAAATATTTTGTTAAGATCAGCAGTGCTTGTGAGGTGGTGATTGTGTCTGGCTGTCAAGAAGCCTCTTTTGGTCTCCCAGAAAGAGATAATGGATCTGAGTTTATCAGTGTATTGGCTCAGGTACTCGGTTAGTAATGCTTTACTCTACAGATCAACTTTAAAGAAGCAAACTCTTAGCCATGGCATATTTCAAGCAAGTATTGACTGTGTTGAATATTTTTCTTAGATGTTTGCTATCTTTTACTTCTACTTACTTTCAAATGGAAATACTTTCAAAATTTCATAATTCATATTTAAACTACAGCTTATTTGAAACCCTTATAAAATTTATCACAGCCTTGATTAAAAATCAGACATAATGTATTTAGAGAAAAATATAAGAAACCCTTAGACATACACAGTAGTTAGATTTTGTATTTCTCATATTCTTTAAAGGTAACACCATCAGATACATGGCAGTTATAATCTGAATAGAATACTAAGGATTAGAAAATTTAAAAATTGGCAAATAACAAACTGATTTTTGCTTCGTTTAATATTATTACATACATTAGAATCTTAAAAATCAATCTTATAATGAATCAGCCATAAGGTTGGTCTTAATTAATTCAGTCTCCTGTGAAAGACCATAAATGAAACATAATTCATTTTAATCTTCATTTACCCTCCTTTACCCTTTAAAAAATAAGAAACTTCTATTTTAACCTTGTTGGCTTAATGTTTTAATTCAATGACATAGTGAAAATGTATGAAAATGGGTTAAATACCTTTTTCGATTTTTCAGTGAGCTTTGGCTTCTAACCTGAGTATTTCCTTGTTGACATGAATGCAGTTTATTCAATCAAAAGCTACATTAAATTCTATATCTTCACTGCATTTATCAATTATATTCCTTTCCAGGTCACTAGCCTCTCCTGAATTTTTTATTACTAAATTACTTTGATGAAGTGATGCTTGAATTTCTCTTTAGTACTTCCTAAAGTTATGAGACTGATTTTCATTCAGGCTCACATCATCATCTGTCAGACTATTTCTTGAGAAACTGTTCTAGCAAATACATGCACGTGCTGACACACACACGAAGTGCCTCAGGCTTTGCAATATTTCAAGTAGAGATCCTTAGAGACAGAAAGTTGGCATTAAGGAAAATGGGGGAGACACTTTCCACTGAAATAACTAAGGACATTTAAAAAATAAATAAGCAGGAGTGCCTGGCTGGCTCAGAGGTGCCTGGAAAAGCATGCAACTCTTGATCTTGGGGTTGTGAGTTTGAGCCCCATGTTGGGTGTAGCGATTACTTAAAAATAAAATCTTTTAAAAAATTAAGCAAGCAAAAACAGTGCTTCTGAGATACAGTTCAAACACAGTGAAGAGTAATACCAACACAAATTCCAGTATCTGTAAGAAATTGATACTTAAAAGAAGGCACATGATTTAAATAACTTATATAACTGCATTTTTAGGATTTGTTTCATAGGACTTGGGCTGTTTATAGCACAATATTAAAATTCTTTGTAACTTTCCAATTCTTGACTTAGAGAACTGACATCTTTAACTCCTAAAAAAATGAATAATCATCTGTGTACCCTGCAAGAGCTTATCTGCAAAGCAGACAATAATGTCAATCTTTTCTCACACGCTGGTCTCCATTGTTCTTATAGTTTCACAGCATTAATTATAATAAGCAACTCATAAAACAACTGGGCTAGGGGCACCTAGAGGGCTCAGTCATTAAGCATTTGCCTTCAACTCAGGTCATGATCTCAGGGTCCTGGGATCAAGCCCCTCATCGAGCTTCCTGCTCAGTGAGGAGCCTGCTTCTCCCTCTGCCTGCTGCTCCCCCTACTTGTTCTCTCTTTCTCCCTGCCAAATAAATAAATAAAATGTAAAAAAAAAAAAGATAAAAAAAAACTAGGCTAAAAATAAAAGGTAGGATGAACAAAAGTGGTACACTGCCAACTTTGGAAGTTTCCCCCGTTGCTGCCACACTCTGGGAGATTGAGAATGGGGGGACAGGTTCAGGGAGAAGAACCTCATAGCATGATGCCTATCATGGTATATGGGCTCCATCCCCATGTCTTCATCCAAACCCAATTATTTCCCAAAAGCCTCACCTCCAAATGCCATCATGTTAGAAATTAAGACTTCAGCATGTCAATTTTGAGGGACACAAACATTCAGTCCAGAGCAAATACATTCATACAATGGAATACTACATCATAATGAGAATAATGGAGCACACCTGCATGCAACATCTCATAACTATAATTTTGGAACAAATGAAGCCAGACACAAAAATATTTTATGATATTCTATTTGCATAAAGTTGAAAACAGGCAAAAGTTGTGTATGGCATTATTTAAACATGGGAGAGGTTAATGACCAAGAAGGTCACAAAGAAAGACTGTAAGGTTTATTAATGTTGTTTTTTTATTCCCTTGTTATATTTTGGGTGTCTACTCTGAAAATTCTTTAAGCTTTGCACCTATGATCTGCAAAATTTTTAAGGGTGTGTTATTCTGTAATAAAAAATGACGTTTACTATATTTAGGGAATAAGGCCAAGAAAAGATAAAATCACTGGGAAAGAGAAGTGTCCTTGCTAAAGCTTACAAATAACTTGATATTAGACTGTAAATTGGGTTTTTTAAAGTTCAAGACCTTTCTTTCAGTAGCATAAATGAAAGAAGGTTATTGTCTGTTAACAAAAAATAGTCTTAACAGATCTCAATTTTTCAAGAATTAGAAATGAGGAAATATATTAACACTGAACTCTGGATAAAACAACACTGCATTTAAGTGAAAGCAAATTATTTTCTAAGAATTAAAGGAAAGTTTCTCCAAAAATAGTGTTCTGGAAGATCAAGAAGAAAATTCCAGGAATTTATTTGGAATCTTTGAAAGAGCATACAGGATGTGTTCCCTTTAGAGTTAAGAAAACCAAGTGAGCACAGATTGAGATGAAAAGGCAACAGGGTGAAATAAGAAAACATTGCAAGGAAGCTAAAAGTTCAAAACACAGAATGAAAACTCATTGGATAGTTATATTATGATTAACACATTAGAAAACATATTCAATATTGTGGAGGCTGAAAGTTATTACAAATTGAAGAATAAGAGGAAATGGATGCAACTAATAGGAAACTAATAAGTATTAATATCAGGGAACAAAATGCCTATATTTCTAGAAATTTGTAGTCCTGATGGAGTGATTAGATTAAATAAAATAAATCACCTCAGACATTTCTGAAGAAAAGTTCTATGTTAAAGAATGCCATTTCTAGGGCACCTGGGTGGCTCAGTGGGTTAAAGACTCTGCCTTCAGCTCAGGTCATGATCTCAGGGTCCTGGGATTGAGGGCCGCATTGGGCTCCATGTTCAGCAGGGAGCCTGCCTCCTCTCTCTCTGCCTACTTGTGATCTCTCTCTCTGTCGAATAAATAAATAAATAAAATCTTTAAAAAAAAAAGAATGCCATTTATAAGCAAAAAATGAAGGATCCTTTGTTGATCAAAATTAGGTATAAAAAATTCTGAAGATATCATCAATAATTATGAATTTTATGAGCTGTCAGCCTTGAAAATAAAACGGCTAGCTAACTGATCACCAAAACAGGCTTTTCCAGGGATGACAGAGGAATTGAAATTTCAAGATATGAGAACTATGGCAAAATCATAGGCAAGTCCAGAGAAGAAAAAAGAGGAATATTACTTTATGGAGAAAAAGGAGAAAGTTGGGAGGGGCTGTCTTAAATGAAAGTCCATGGGAGTAAGAAAGTGAGAATGCATGATGGTGACTGTCTCTCCTTGGCTAAGGTTTGGCAGTTTCTCATTGGCTGGGCCGTTGCTGGGCAAGGAGAAAATCTTTTTCTTGCTGTGGTAGTAAAGTGGGCTTCTTCCTATTGGAAAATGCAAAGTTTGCTTGTTCCTGTTGGGTCTTTAATTGATACCGAGTTGGTACATCAGAGTTCTCCCTCTGGCCTCCCAACTCTATTTTAAGTGAGGTTTCTTTTATTCAGTTTCACAAAATTTAAAAGAATCCTATAAACATTCTGCTAAATGTATTATTTAAATCAAAATTGGGAAGGAGGTTTGAGTATACTAGTTTCAAAGTTTTCTATGCAAAACTATATGCCAGAAAGCAATAGATCAAAGTTTTCTGTACTGAAGAGAATAATAATATGAATAAATAATATAAAATATAGGAAAACTTTCATAGATGTTTGTGACAAAGAGACACTCTCAGTTCCAACAATCAAAAAGTAGACTATACATACCACCTTTGAGGAAAAGAGAACCATTAACACTTACTAACTAGCGGTGAGGAGAAAAAGCAATGTTTATCAAAATAGGGAAATCATTGTATACAAAAACTAATTTTGAGCACAGAAAACACTTAAGATATTAAAAAATCTGAATAATTGATGTGAAACTTATCTTGACAACAACTACACAGGTTACAACAAATTCTTAAATGAAAAAATACATAAGAAACATTTAAACTAATAAACTAAAAACAAAAGTTTCATTGTGTTGAGAAAATAAAGCAAAATCTTGTGGAGAGGAGTTGGCACAAGTGAGCTAACTTCCCATATGTTCTTGTAGGAATTCTTTATATGATGTATAAAACTGATAAATGAGGAAATGGGGCGGGAGTGTATTCTTCAGATTAGATATGATCACATATATATATAATTAACATACATATAATTTACATTCTCTTTGATGTGACCATACCAAATATAGGAAAATGAATCATCTAAGATACATCTGAAGAAAAGTTCTTTTGCAAAACAAAACAGAAAAAACTCTAAGCAAAATGAAAGGATGGCCCCTCTTTGATCACTGTTACCTATAAAAGTTGCATCTAAAGGCTCAAAGATTTGCCTATTTTAAAAAATCTCATTAGTTATTTCTATTAAATTCTACTTTATGGATTAAGATATCCTTTCATGATAAACATGTGCTAAAGTTGGAAGCATCCATTACTTATATATAGATTTTCCTGCAAGGATGCTGATGAACTGATGATGTCACTGGCATATTCATGTGAACAAGCTGGCACCTATGTAAGAACAATGTCTGGTATGAATGAGCGGCATCCTGGATTTCTATGAGTGTGTGCGTGTGTGTGTGTGTATTCATGGGTACATGTGTACGTGTGTGACCTTGTTCTTGTGCATCTACTTAAGTGAATATGGCATGGGAAACAAAATTGTCATCTTAATTTGATGAGCAGGTATGGCCTACAGCAGGTATATTGTCATGCATGCCTTTACTTTCTGTCTTTTCTCTATAGAATAGATGAAGGAAGAAATAATATTTACTTTCCACATGAACCTAAGATGTAATAAAACGTGATTCCTACTCTGAAACTCTTCACTGGTTCCTGAGCCAAGATGGAACCCTACATTAATTAATCTTACAAAATGTACATACACACCTTTGTTTTGTTTTGCAATATTATTTTTTCAGAAATTTCCTAGATGTATATTATAAATAATTAAATACATTACCTGATGTACTTACAGAATTAATATATTAACAATATTTCATCATAAGAGAAAAATTTTATTTTTTTATAATTAAAGATGCTTTGTAGACTTCAAAAATGAGAGTAGGAGACTTGCTCTCCTCACCCAAAATGCCACTGTTTAGCATCTAAAAATGCTGAAAAAGAAATTGGGATAACCAAGTTCTCTGACTCATCAAAGTGAAGAATCTACTCCAAAGAAAATGAAAAAAGTCTAAGTAAGAAACAAAGTATAATGAAATCTATTCTCCAAGCTTTACATATGTTAAAATGTAACTTACTGTGTGTAACCGTCTATTACAGAGCATTTTTGAGTGGTATTATGGCCCTAGTTCAGCTATGGCATCATTTTGAGATCAGCCATTCAAAGAACTGAATTTTCCAAACGTAAATGTGATAAGCTCTTTAAGATCCAAAAATTATCTGTTATAGCTTTCAAACTAGAAATGAAAAAGCCATCAAAGTGTCTTCCAAGGTAAGTTATCATATGGGCTGGAGACGCACCCAGAAGAACTCAGAAAATAATAAAGCCATGCTCAATTGGCATTGGTGAATGCCTGCAGGATAAACAATAAGTAAAACAAGGGCACCTGGGTGGTACAGTCCGCGGAGCCTCTGACTTAATTTCAGCTCCATGTCAGGCTCTGCGCTCAGGGGCAGCATCAGATTCTCTCTCCCTTTCCATCTCTCTCCACCCCTTTCCAATCCCCCCACTGCAGATACATAAATAAAAGTTAAAAAGAAAAAAAGAACACAGTAAGTAAAATAAATCATGACACTGACACCTTCCACTGCGAAGTAGGTCACTGTATTAAAGACTTAGATACAGACGTGAGGGCTCGGGAAATATCCCATGTGCAGCATGGCACTTTTGCCTTACAAGTGGTCAGATCCATAGCCATGAATTAACTTGCTCTTTTTCTTGTATTTTCAAGTTCTGCACCTACTCTCCAATGAAGTCTTCTTTTATGTGACTACTAAGCCACAGACACATTGGTGATGAAATACTAATAACGTTAAGGAAATGTTTTGAGTCTCAGAGTTTATCTTGGAACAATTACGTTGACGTCAGTTCTAATGATTGGAAAGTGATGGTGAGCAAAACTGCTGGCGCCCTAGCGTGAAGGAAGGCAGTAGCACCAATTTCAAGTACCAATTATACCCCTCAGTGCCATGCAGTCACCGGTAAAGAAAATGCCAGTTCTGTGTAAGAAGATCTTTTTTTTTTCAGGATTTTTTAACTTATTTGAAAGAGAGATAGTGCCAGAGAGGGAGCACAAGTGGGGGGCAGGGGCAGAGGGAGGAGGAAGCAGACTCCCAGCTGAGCAGGGAACCCGATGTGGGGCTTGATCCCAGGACCCTGAGATCATGACCTGAGCCCAAGACCGATGCTTAACTGACTAAGCCACCCAGGTGCCCCCAAGAATGTCTCTGATGAAGCAGAAAAAAAAGTAATACTTTTATTAAAGTGAATCCATTGTGTACGCTTAATATTATAATTAATATTAATAATTAATAGTATTAATATAATCTTAATATTCTGTGGCAAAATGTGAAGAATACATAAAATATTTCTGCAGCACATCAAATATCAGCACTTGTTTCAAAGATTCAAAGTTTTGAAACTGTTTACCTTGCAATCTGGACGAGCCACTCTTTTCGTGAAACTTCATTATTCTTTGATAGCATGACTAAAACAAAATCAGACTTGGGTATCTGGCAGACATTTTCTCCATTTAGTTGAAGTACATTTGTATCGGTTGCAGTTTGAGATGTTGTAAATAAAGCCTCCATACAGACACAACCACATGGGGGTCTTTGCATAAATGTAAGTTTTCAGTTCTCTGGGGAAATGCCCAGAAGTGGATTCACTGGTCACATGATAATGTTTAACTTTATGAGATATAACCAAACAATATGTAATATTAATCATGGTACGTATTTCTTCCTAACTGTGACTTGGATTTTTGTATCTTTCAAATAATTTGTCTACTTCACATTAATTGTCATATTTAAGGACATACAATTTTTTATAACAGTCCTTTATTATATTTTCAATGTCTATATGAGGGATGTTCTTTTATTCCTGATGTTGATAATATGTGATTTATTTTTTTATTGATCATTCTAGCTAGAAGTTCATCAATTTTCTTGGTCATTTCAAAGATCAGAGCTTTATACCTATCTCTACTGTTCTGTTTTTAATTTTATGGATCTTTGTGCTTATCTTTATTATTTCTGTCCTTTTACTTGATGTGGGTTTAATTTGTTCTTCATTTCAAAGTTTTTCTAATCTAAAATTTAGGTGACCGAGTAGCATCCTTTCTCTTCCAAAAGAAGCATTTAATTCCATAAATTCCATTTAAAGCACTGCTTTAGCTGTATCTCACAAATTATGTTGTATTTTTATTTTTGTTCAATTCAAAAGCTTTTCTAATTTCTCTTTTAACTTCTTTAACCCATACGTTATTTTGTACTGTGTTGTTTAATTTTCAAATATTTGGAGATTTTTAAGATATCTTTCTATTATTGATTTCTAGTTTAATTTCTTTATGAACAGAGAACATATTTTATGTAATTTTAGTTCTTCTAAATTTTATTTAGGCTACCTTTATGGCCAAGAACATGGTCTAACTACAAAATATTCCATGTACATTTGAAACAAAGTGATGTTTGGTTCATGTTGGATAGAATTTCCTATAAGTAATAATTAGATAAAGTTTGCTGATAATGTTTTCTAGATTCTACATGTTTACCGATTTTTTCTCTCCGCTGTTCTACTGGTTATTTTTATTCTTACTTCACAATTATGCTATTTATTAGATCTAGTACTAAATCATGTTATTTAAAGTATTAATAATAACACATGTAAATAGTATTCTATCATTAAGTTTTTAATATGGTGATAATTCCATTTAAACATAAGGAGTATTCTTTGGAATAAAAAGTTGTGGTTTTTTTGCTATGAATATATTAAACTTCAAATGGTCATAGAAGGTTCACAAGAGCGTCTGGGTGGCTCAGTCTGTTAAGAGTCTACCTTCAACTCAGGTCATGATTTCAGGGTCCTGGGATCGAGACCCACCCCCCACAGCCTGGGGTCTGTCTCCCTGCTCAGCGGGGAGTCTGCTTCTCCCTCTGCCCCTCACCCTGCTCATGCTCTCTCTCTCAGTCTTTCTCAGGTAAATAAATAAAATCTTAAAAAAAAAAAAAAGCAGGTTAACAATTCCTGAGTTTGATTAATCAACAGATAATCTCCATTTGTGCTACTCCTTTAACCAACTAAGCACATAATAAATTGTGCTTTATAAAAGAAGGATATAGTACTGGTTTTTAGTATAATAACCAAAAAGAGGCAGCCCCAGATGATCTCTATTTTTCTAACAAGATAGGATTCAGACATTCCCCAGTAAGGGGCATGGCTTATTACAGATGCCATAAGTAGGATTTCCTAGCCTCCTGTGTATCCTTTAGGATAGTTCCCAGCGGCCACCCTGATGGATAACAATCTCAGTGCTTATGCAGCCCTTCTTATTGTAATTCTGTCATTATTAGTCATTATGTGCTATGCGTATATGAATGACGTGTTTNCTTTTTAATTACAAAAGAATTTTTCTTTAGTCTTTAAAAATATAACAAAATTTATTCTTTCGTCATTATAAAGTATGCCACTGCATTTTTTTCATTTTTAACTTAAAAATTTTTTACTTTAAATTTCATATTATCCTATATTAACATTGCCATTATTCTTTTCTTGGCACTTTTTGGTTATACTCCTGTTCATCCTTTATATTCAACTTTTCTTACAAATTATTTTTAGAAGTGATTATTGTATAAAGGATGTGGCTATATTTACATTTTAAAAGATTTTATGTATTTATTTGAGGTAGAGCAAGAGAGCAGAAGCATACATAAACATACANTTCTGTCATTATTAGTCATTATGTGCTATGCGTATATGAATGACGTGTTTTACAACCATACATAAACTTATGTTTAAATATATATATAAACTTTACACATGCTTTTTAAACTATATATGTTTGCATATATAAGCTATATATATGCACTTTTAAGCTATACGTATGATTTTAAGTATGTGTGTGTAGTTTTCAAACATTGTTTCCCTAATGTTGACATAATCTAATTTGACACTTATCCTGAATTTCAAATGACTTTCAGATTTAATCAGTTCAACAATTTGTCATCACGTATAACTTCACTTGTCTAAATTTTTGCCATTCCCATAAATAACACTGCTATTCTTCCAGTAAACTCAGGTAAGAAATCTCAGTTACCTTTAACTTACTTTTCTTCCGCAATTCCCGGAATAAATCCATTATGGTCAATACTTACATATGTTTTTAGTTGGGAAGCGATTCAATGAATAATGTATTTAAAAACAATTTATTGCTTTATAAGTCAATTTAAGAAAAACTGTTTTAAAGTCATGAGACATTAAATATTGGGACAATAATCTAAATTCCATTACCTGGTATTACATTTTATCATATTGCTTCTAGAAATTTTAGAAAAACTAAATCACTACATAGTAAGCCAATTTCCCCTTGAATCAATTTCCCCCCCTTCCCCCTCTTATAATCATTGTACTCATTGTGTTACTCAGTTTTTAATGTGTTTTTAAAGTTACTTAAATTTTACTATCCTACAGATGTTTCTGAAACTTAAAATTTTCAAATGGCTTTTGAGATAAGTCTCATTATATATTTATACAATTATAACTTATTAGTTATTTATGTGTGTGTGTGTGTATTTCGCTTTATCATGCATAGAACTAAATCTACATCTACTTATAGATATAACAAAAAGTCAAGCAAGAAAGTGGATAAATAAGTTTGTTATATTTACTGTTATAGTTATCTTTGTATATAAAAAGCTATCCCCAAGTTTTAGAGATTAAAGCAAAGAAACCCTTATTATCTCACACTTTCTGTGGGTCAGGATTTGGGAGGCAGGTTAGAAAGATGGTTCTGTTTAAGGGGCTCTCAGGAGGTTACAATCGAGATCTTGGCCAGAAGACCTCCCAAATTACTAGTATAAGGTAAAATATTCTAAGCTATCACACAAGAGAAAACACAAGAAAGCATAAAATCAGAAGCAAATAATATTGGAATAACATAAAATATATAAAGTATTAAATATAACCGAGTTGAAATTTTATTCAACTATAGACATTTAAAGATTTTTAAAAAATAAAATACAGGGATGCCTGGGTGGCTCGGTCAGTTAAACATCTGCCTTCAGCTCAGGTCATGATCCCAGGGTCCTGGGATCGAGCCCCGAGTCGGGCTCCCTGCTCCCAGGGAAGCCTGCCTCTCCTTCTCCTTCTGCTCCCCTGCTTCTGCTCTCTTGCTCTACCTCAAATAAATACATAAAATCTTTTAAAATGTAAATATAGCCACATCCTTTATACAATAATCACTTCTAAAAATAATTTGTAAGAAAAGTTGAATATAAAGGATGAACAGGAGTATAACCAAAAAGTGCCAAGAAAAGAATAATGGCAATGTTAATATAGGATAATATGAAATTTAAAGTAAAAAATTTTTAAGTTAAAAATGAAAAAAATGCAGTGGCATACTTTATAATGACGAAAGAATAAATTTTGTTATATTTTTAAAGACTAAAGAAAAATTCTTTTGTAATTAAAAAGAGGCAAATCTTAATGTGAAAAGATAGCAAATTAATGAACCTCATTTTATGTACCAAGCACAGGTGGAAATACATAAAGTAAAACTTTTATAAATAAAGAAAGCACGATTAATCCAATCATGCTCATAGAATTTATGACACCTTGCTCAGATGTACACAAAGAAAATTAATAATAGCCAAGATTTAGGAAGACCCAAATAACCAAAACACCATATGTTGTAATCAATTCACAAATAATATTTGTTGTTTTCAAACACTAATGGAACATCTTAAAAAATGAACCAGGTATTAAGCCACAAAGAAGAAAACAAATAATTACACAAAGAAGGAAACCATACGGTCAATATTTTGTCCCCAAATGCATCAAAAACAGATGCTAATCATAAAACCTTTGTCTTTCCCATCTTGCCCCATCATCCCCAAGAAATACGCATCTTTGTTTGTATATGAATACATGCTAGTATTCTTTGAGTATTTATTAAACAAGGAAAGCAAAACTAAAATTGCAGTTACTTGGAAATGAACAAAATGGGGGTAAAAAACATATCTTCCAATTAATGCCTTTATTGGAACATAATAAATATTTAAAACAAGTGAAGGATAAATACGACCCAAGAATCAAGAAGTATAATTAAATAATATCCTAAAACATTCAAGAACTCAATACAGATGAAAGGAGAAATCAACGAAACACAAAACAGATGGGAAAATGAAACTTGAATCCTAGAAAACACCAATCAATAGTTTTTGGTAAGTCTGATCACAAGAAAAGGAGAGAGACTGGCATGTACAATATTAAGGGTGAAAGCTCGATATGAAAAAATAGGAGTAAAATCTAAAAATTAAAAGGCAATAGCGCATACAATTCCAGTTCCTTTTGGTAACAATGTCCACGACCAAAATTGTTTCAGAAGAAGTAGTAAAGCTATATAAACTCATAATCGTAGCAAAAATGGAAGTCAGTTAAAATATAGAGCCATTCCTCCCTCAGGAAAAAAAAGAAGGGGTGGGGGTTCAGCCTCAAAATAAGGTCAAATAAAATTAAAGATGGGTAATCCGAATGTTAAGATTTTCTAAACTATATAAAAAGGAAAGAAGCTCAGACGTTGCCCCTCGGTCCTAACAAGTAAAAAAGCTGACACCAACCGAAAAATCACAAACGTCCTTAGATCCGTGAGAGAAGCGAGGTCACGAGGCACAGCGCTGCCCCCAACACGGGGCAGGCAGAGTCACAGAACCAGCACCCACCTGCGGGCGATGCAGAAAGTCCTGCGGTGACCAGCGCCTCCGTGGGAAAACCTGAATGGTAACGGATGAATCGGTGCCATTAATGAGGCTCCGAGTGGACAAGTCTGCGTTCAACACTCCGCGGGGACCTCAGCCCTAGGGGAGTCTAGCGGTTTTGTGAGTTTCACCCCCTCCAGCCCTACCAGCTTCTCACGATATATAGTGAAGAATGTCCTTGTGCTTCTGGCAAGAGGAGAGGACGATGAACCATTTTGAAACATCCCGGAGTATTCTGTCCTTCTTAAGAAGACCTGCCCTCAGAGAAACAGCGCCTGACGGAGCCGGGAGAAGGGAAATACTCAACTCTAGTGCACGCTAGCCATCCTGTCCCACCTCAAGCGTGGAGGAGGGGCAGTCAGAGGGGGAGATTTGTGAAGGTCACGGTCCAGAAGACCGGCTCTCTGACTCAGACGGAGTCCCAGGGCTGTAGAACGCCTCCCTTCCCCCCCAGACCTCACAGCCACATCGCTGAAGGCCTATTTACAGCAGCTGCATTTTCAGAGTGCATCATAACCAGCGACCGAGAAAAAATGAAAAGACACCGTAAAAGGTAAAAGAACACAGTTTAAATAGAACATCAGAACGAGACTGAGACACAGCAGCGATGCTAGAATCATCAGACCAAAAATTTAAAGTAACTATGAGTAATATGGTGAGGGTTTTAAGGCATAAAGTAGACAGCATACAAGAACCGATGAGCCAGGTAAGCCGAGCAAAGAAAATCCTAAAAAAGGACGAAAAAAGACGGGCTGCCCTTCAAAATCACCGTCTAGATTTATCATTTCCACGTTCAAATCCATTGTCCCCACTGAGTGAGCAGTCCGTCTTTCCATAATGATTTGGGATGCCTTCTCTTTCTGGAATCTGTTTTCTGTTCCATAATGTTCTATTTCTCCATTCTCATGCAGGCACTGCATATATATGTAAGACATATATATGATATGGATATATAATTTTTTTGCTGTACATTATAATTATAGTATTTTGGATAACGGGGCGGGGGGCAATTGGTCCTCACTGACAGAGAGGTATGGTAAACAAGAGATTGTTTGGAAAACAACTAACTTCCTTTGGGCTTTAGAGATTTAAAAAGAAAACTCAGGGGGCTTAAGAAAGCTGCTAAAATGATACAGCTTCAGGTCATACAGAAAGAATTAGTAATTAAATTTTAAATGCCTTGAAACTGTAATTTAAAAGACTTATTTAGAAGCCTTTAAATTCCCAGGACAGACAAATTTAAATTTTTATCCTTGGGTGATTGTAGAAGCAAGAGTATCATTCATTAGTCCAAAATATTTTCAGCAATGATTCCAAACAAACCACCAAATACACAGCACTTACTTATTCCTGGTTCGGAGCTGTTTTATGGCATCATTACCTATAATTCCCTCCTGTTTCTACTAGCGAATTAATTAGCATTCTCGTGTAGATATTCATCAAATCTTGATTTGGGGCAGACATAAGCATAAAAAAAACAGAATTACAAATATCTGCATGTAAAACATCTGCTTTGTCAGCACTAGGATTCTAGCTGTATTAATTTAGCAGTAACAATATACCCTCCAGAGGCTTTATGACGATGGTTTGTATATTGAGGTTAATGCCCTTGCAAATGAGTTTATATTTATATATTCTACATTGTGGGAGTCTTTAAACCATTCTTTAAAAAATATTAAGTATAGATAGCTAAGAGGATTTCATAACATTTCAATTTCAATTATATGAAATGTTATACCAATCATTATACTAAATTTGTATATCAACACAGTAGAATAATGAGTTAAAGGCTGGATAATAGAAGTGTAATGAATAACACACCTAGCTGGAATTTATTTTTATTTGGACAGAATTCTGTAAAAGGCACCGCTTGTCTATTCTTATTCATGACTGATACAGGAAACGTGGCCATAATGTTGAAACAAATTCTACCTCTACTGTGCCTTCATGTTCATGTTCAAAACTACAGAGGTAAGATTTACTTAACCTGTAGCTCTATCATGATTACAGTGACATGATTTCCAATAAGTGAAGCCAAATTTTGGAAAAAGTTCTATGTATAGTTTAATTCATACTACATTAAGCTTAAATATAAAGAAACATAATTAGGGGCACCTGCATGGTTCAGTTGCTTAAGCATCTGCCTTCTGCTGAGGTCATGATGGAGGGGTCCTGGAACTGAGCCCCAGGTCCTGCTCCCTGCTCAACAGGGAGTCAGCTTTTCCCTCTCCCTTTGCCTCTACCCCTGGCTCCTACTCTCCCTCCCTCTCTCTCAAATAAATGAAATCTTTAAAAAAATTTTCAAAGGATAAACATAATTAATACTATAACAGAAGAATTCTGATAAACACATTCAATTAATCAACCCTACAGAGCTGGTGTCACTACTGTTTTTTGTGATCAGGACAATTGTTGCTTTATGTTCCTAGCTGAACTGTTCGATTTTTCCTGGTCTGCGAACCTCTGATATATTTTGCATAAAAATACTTATTCTTACTGCATGTCCCTTACTATTATTTTATTGTAAGAATACTTTCTTGTTGGGTAATAGACTTATTAAAAGTACAGTCATTAATACTGCATCTTCCGTTTCCTGCTGAAGGCTTTCCTTCCCTCCAGAGTGCTCCATCCACATCATGTCCCCTATTGGTTTTTTAACAGAAATACACCTGTGTTTGCTGTTGTGTCTCTCTCTGTAGCTTAGTATTGCTTTCTCTTGCACAAAATGCTGGGGAGAGTTTAAGGAATCTGCTTTCTACACAGAAAGAGTCCTTTCCCCACTGACCTGACATGGAACAGATATCATGTATCTTGTGCAACATGGTTCCACACGTGTCGCCTCTGTGTGACAATGCCTTCATTCGCACCGGGTGTCCATACCCAATTTCATACCATGAGGACACAGCAATAAAGAAACAGCAAAACCACTGTTACCACCCGGCCCACATCCAGTCTGGTAGGGCTCTTCGGGCTGCAGAATTTTTGGAGTCCTATTATCTAGATACTTGGGCAACATATCACAGAGATTCAAGAAAGGTCTTAACTGTGGGCAAACCAACATTTTCAATTACAGACTTAGACTGTGTACTCTAAATTCATGTTTGACATTATGAGCATGGGTACTGGATCTATGGATTCAAGAAGGAGAACTAAATTCTTCCTCTGAATCATTGACAAATATTTTTAAGAACTCCAGAAAAAAAGGCATAATATAAAATTCATGTTTCTATCAGTGTCTATAAGGGATTGCTGTTATTGGTGTTAACCAAATATTTCACATATTCATTCTTCCTCGATTAATTGTTCACATACATTTGACTTTTCTGCTGGTTTTTTTTTATTTGTACTTATATGCACCAGTAGGGAGGAGAACTGCATTCAAATTTTTCTTTGTGCATTTGCCTGAGGAATCTCAGAAAGAATTTCATATTGTTTTCATCAGAAGATTTGGTAACAACAGAGATCTCCAACACCTAGACCAAAAGCCATGAAGTTCAGACAATGCAGAAAAGATGATCTGGCTAAAAAGTAGTTTTCTTTATACTTATTCTGAATTTTTTCTTGCTGTATTTCTCTATGAAAATATTTCCATCGGTTGACCCATGCAACTTGAACTTTTCCTTCATATTTATGCTGTAATGTTACATTTGCAAATGTTGGCTCACACTTTTAAATTAATTTAAGAAGCACACTTGTCATTTTATTTTTAATCCTTTCTCCAGAAGCTCCCTGTGTGGCTAAATCTGATGGTGTTAAGGTTGGGTGTGTGAAAAAGGTTAAAAAGAGTCCTCCAAAGTAAATTGCTGTCCTTAAAATAAGATTATCTTATTTCCACATACCATTCTTTTTTACAAGAAGCTGCAAAGATTTTATTTTGATTTTAATAAACAAGAGGACTTCATTGAAATAGCTCAAAAAATTTAGAGCAATTGTTCTGTGACCATTTCATTTGTTTTATTGATTTTGTACAAACAGCAATTTGAGTGACTCCTATATTCAATACTATGTTATAGAAGATACATGTTTATTTTATACCTTTAGCTTCATATTAATATCTGCAGATAAGAGAGTAGATAACTTCTAGTAAGAGATAACATAGCTATATGAAAGTGAGAATTAATGCTGAAACTTTCCTTTGCAAACATGTTGGTAAAAACACAAATATCCAATATATAATAGAAAGGAAAAAATCAAGATGACTCAGAATCTCAAATGCAGAAAGAGTTAGGAAGGTTATAGGCATTGTCTAGAAAATTTAGCACCAAATTGCCTTTCCTGGATAAAAGTTGAGAGAAAACACTTGATTTTATATGAAACTATAGTGTTTCTGTGAATTAGAAAATAAATGTATATTTCTCTTATTTATAAATAGCAACAGTAATGGAGTCTTTAGTTACCATTCTAAAATGCTACCAAAGTGAACCACCTAAGGTATGTTTTCTTTTGTTTCCTGGGGCTTTGATGCCTAGAAGATTAGACAGGCAGATAAGAAATTTGACATGGGGAAAATCATTTATCAAAAAATATTGAATGATAAATATTTCCAAAGGGATGAGAAAGGGAAACTTTTCAAGAAACTTCTAATGCAATGAAAACAATCTACGGATACAACTGGTCACATATAATTATAAAGAAATAGGTTAAGCGATGGCCAGGAGGTGCCAGGATGTAAGAGATGCGACATTCTAGGAGCTGGAAACCAGAAAGGGCTAACAGAGGAAAGTGAATGTAAGTGGCCTTGGAAGAGGAAACAATCAAGTGTGCAAAAATAGGAGGGATGCAACCAAGATGAGGGGTGAGAACATGGGGGTATTGTAGCAACAGTACAACTGACCTCAGACAGATGGTCTTTAAGAAGGAATAATAAAATATAATGCGAAAGTTAAGAAATTGAGCATTCAGGGGCGCCGGGGTGGCTCAGTCATTAAGTGTCTGCCTTTGGCTCAGGTCATGATCCCAGAGTCCTGGAATCGAGCCTGGCTTCGGGCTCCCTGCTCGGCGGGAAGCCTGATTCTCCCTCTCCCATTCCCCCTGCTTGTGTTCCCTCTCTGGCTGTCTTTCTCTCTGTCAAATAAATAAATAAAATCTTGAAGGGAAAAAAAAAGGAATTGAGTATTCAAGAAAAAACATGGAATGTTAAGCTAACTACCAGGTTAAAATGTTTATGTTTTATTCAAACACACACACACACACACACACACACACACACACACACACACACACACACTCGCAGATACTTGAAGAGATAGTCAAGTGAGAATATTCAAATATTCACATTGCAGCAGAGTATTAACTGGGTTGAAAAGGAGGAAAGACCAGAATAAAAGAAGCCTGTTCCGGAAAAGTTATGTAGAAGGAGGTTTGAAAGGTAAGTGGTTACTTAGTTTCTATACATTTTCCCTTTGAAAGTGTGGCTACAGGGGTGCTTGGGTGTCCCAGTCGGTTGAGCATCTGCCTTGGGCTCAGGTCATGATCTCAGGGTCCTGGGATCGAGCCCCGCATCCCTGCACGGTGGGGAGCCTACTTCTCCCTCTCCCTCTGCCTGCCACTCCCCCTGCTTGTGCTCTCTCACTCTCTCTCTGTCAAATAAAACAATAAAAGCTATTAAAATAAAAAAGAAAGAAAATGTGGCTACAGATTTCTTATTCCAGGAAACAGAAAAGATAAAGGAAGTACAGTATCAACCGTAGTCTTAGAATGTAGAATACTGTAAAAATTGGTAATTTATTTATAAATAACAAACTTTAAACCTACACTTTTTTTCACACATAAAACTAATAACCAAAAGAAGTTTGTGCAGTCTGAATGGATTCAGACTTTCTATAATCATCTGACTCCAGTGAAGGTGTTGGGAAACTGGAAACGTTCTCAGTAACGTAAAGACTAAAAGTGTGTTTACAGGTACTGTAACAGATTCTGTATGATGCTGCAGTTTAAGAGAATATGTGCAATCTAAAGATTTTACTTTCAGTGTTATTCTAATTAATTTACCTATTTTTTTAAGATTTATTTATTTATTTGACAGAGAGAGACACAGCGAGAGAGGAAACACAAGCAGGGGGAGTAGGAGAGGGAGAAGCAGGCTTCCCGCAGAGCAGGGAGCCCGATGCGGGGCTCGATCCCAGCACCCTGGGATCACAAACAGAAACGAAGGCAGACGCCCAACAACTGAGCCACCCAGGAGCCCCTATTTACCTATTTTTACCTATTTTGAGGGGAGAAAGTTTTGACAGATATTAGCATATGCCTGTTTCTGAAAGCTTAGTAATTTGTGGAGTTTGAAACTGTATATCAATAAAAAATGGTAGGTTCCAGCAGCACCAACTTTTTTGTTAACTCCAAAACTAGATCATGTTTGTTTTAATATATCTTCCAAAATTAAAGTTACTTTCTTGGTAAGTGCTAATTTCAGATATATGTTTAATTGTTCTTACTCATTCAAAAAGCTTAAATCAGATGCAATCTCTTAACTTATTAGAAGAATTACAGAAGTATAATAGGAGAGGGCACTTTTATCATACGTGACATGTATACAGAGGTGACTGAGTGATTTGGCGTGGGTCAGATAAATAATTATTTTAATACTTATTTTTACCTCGTGGAAAATAGCTTCAAAAATTGTAACTACTGGGAACATGTAAGTATACTACCTAGACTGAAATCAGCTGACACGGACAAAAGCCCATATGCCTTTGTGTTCACACAGTATTTAAAACTTTACAAAGCTAGCTGGCTTTATTTCATAATTTAATTACATATAAAAATGTTGAGCTAAATATTGCAAAGCTTGCCAAAAATTGCTTTAAATATCTTCAACCTCCTTAGCTCCATGTTATTGAATTTACATGTTTCATAACTCCTACACTTATACTTACTTCTTTATTTTTCCATATCAGACTTTTAATAAAATATTACCTCACCAAATATGTTTTATTTTGCCTAATAAATTAGTGTGGATGTTATTTGGATGATAAAGCAAAATGATTTTTTGAGGGTAGACTATAAACATATATATATATAGAGAGAGAGAGAGAGAGAGAGAGATGTATACACATTGAACCTTACACACAGAGAGAGTTAGGGCACCAACCTCCTACACAGTCGAAATCCATGTATAACTTTTGACTCCTCCAAAACTTAACTACCAATAGCCTGTCGACCAGAAGCCTTACCGATAGTCTGAACAGCCAATTAACACATATTTTTTATGTGATATGGATTATATACCGTATGCTTACAAAGGAAGTGTTAGGACAATCATAATGAAGAGAAAATACATTTATAGGGCTATACTGTATGTATTTTAAAAATCCACATGTGAGTGCACCCATGCAGATGAAACCCTGTGTGCCATACATATGTGAAGCCAGAAAAGAGAGGAAGTTCCATATCCCAACATAAGCCATTACAACTTAAAAATATACTATTCTTTCAACAACAACTAAAACTCTTATTTGATAAGGAAGATATGTATTAATGGAATGCATACCACAGAATTGTTACCCTTTTAGTGCATATTCTCTTCTCAGGACTTAAAAGTGTGCCTGAATTTTGGATGAAGGGAGATGCTCATGTTTGACAGACATGCTTCTGTTGTCTAATCTTTTCTTTTTAGTTACCTTTTTCTCAGTAAGAAATTATGCCAGTTTTTAAAACTTTTACAAATCAACATTTTCCACCAACATGCTCAGATTCTAGGAGTTGTTTTAAAAATAACCTTTGGGAGCATCTGGGTGGCTTAGTGGGTTAAGTGACCAACTCTTGATTTAGGCTCAGGTCATGATCTCAGGGTTGTGAGATCAAGCCCCATGTCAGGCTCTGTACTCAGCATGGAGTCTGCTTGTGATTTTCTCTCCCTCTCTCTCTCTGCCTCTTCCCCCGCTCATGCTCCCTTTCTCCGAAATAAATAAATAAAACCTTTAAAAAAGTAAATAAATAGAAATTTAAAAAATCTTTGGCCATGGAAGACAAATATATTAATTGCAAAATGAATGGTTTTCTTTGTTTTATTTCCTTAAATATTTGAAAACATTTTCATTTTTTTACAAAATTAGATGTTAAAAGAACTCTGGATCCTTAATATCTTCACACCATGGGAAGAAAAATGCTTTCATACACTAAAGTCATGCATAATTCATTTACGCTAGAGAAAATGATCATGAACAGCATTTACAAAATAAATAGAAAATGTTTTAATGAGCATATGAAAATGTTTACTTTACAAAAAGCAAAGTTATAATTTTATATTTTCATGGTTTTAGGATTGCTTACTTTAAATGAATCAATTATGGACACTTGAGTAGGGAACGCCCTTTGATGTATTGTCTATATATTTTTGAATCTAAAATTTCCCATTTTAATTAATGGGGGAGATATTACAATTTCTGAATTTAGGGGAAAATGCCCATTCTGCCTTTCTAGAACACTTTTCTAAAGTCCTCACTCTACTTTCATCGCCTAGATACCTGAAACCTGAACATTGCTCTGTTACTCAAAGTACTATTTTATGGTCAGCCAATTCAAATAGGTTCACGGACTGAAAACTGGCTCTTATACCATCTCTTTATTATTCAACTTGCCCAACCTTCAGTTATGGCCCAGACAAGGCCACTAACCATTTTTATTTTTCTGTGCTGCTCCATCTACACTTTTCCTTCAGACATGGAAGGCTCTCCTTTTTTCCCAAAAGACCGTGCATCCTTTTAAGCCTATTTCCAGGCATTTCTCTGTGATAAAATATTTTCCATGATGTTTTCCCTTCAATCATCTCTCTCCTGTTTGAATCAAGCTCTTTTTGTCTCTACCACTCTTGGGAATTGTTTTTCTCTGTTTGTTATTGTTGGGAGTAGCTATTATTTACCTGAATGTATCTACTGCTGTCTTCTATCTGCCACTCTTGATATAATGTTTACAAGGTAAAATGTTGTTACTTAATTGCCGGATCTAAATTTCAGTGAATAGTTTTATGGTTCCAATAATAATTAAGTGTATATTTCCCTACCTAGATGTCAGAGTCATTACATATAGGGAGAGCTGGTTACCTTTTCCATGTTATCTGCAAATGCAATATTCCTGAGATGATCCTTGGAAACTAGGTACCCATGTTATATCCCAGTGAACTGTCCAAGGAAACTTTGGTCTTATGCTCCATAACCCATTTCAAAAAGAGAGGATTAATTCTATAAAATGATTATCTGTTAACTTGAGATATATTACTGAAACATGTAATGCAATAATATCTGTATCTATAGATACATAAACATACACATCTGTATATAATACATATAGATCTGTATCCACAGATCCCTATATATAGGAAGAGAGCATGTGCCTGGGTGGCTCAGTGGGTTAAAGCCTCTGCCTTTGGCTCAGGTCATGATCTCAGGGCCCTGGGATCGAGCCCCGCATGGGGCTCTCTGCTCGGCAGGGAGCCTGCTTCCTCCTCTCTCTCTCTCTCTGCCTGTCTCTCTACCTACTTGTGATCTCTCTCTCTCTCTCTGTCATATAAATAAATAAAATCTTTTTAAAAAGAAAAGGAAGAGAGCAAGATAGAGCTAGTGTATGTGTGTAAATAAACACTTTAGGTGGGAAATGGACTGGATAGGAAAACTGAACTAATTTGGTGAGATTTTGAACTGGTAGGAAAATATTTCATTCTTTTCTGAAATTTAATTTAAGCAGCATTGCTCCTTGCAATATCTTAAAACAAAACAAAAACCCAAATAAACTTAACTAGAATAAAACATGGAATACCATTTTAAACTATAAAGCACTGTAAGATATTGGTTACTATTATTTTCTACTTATCTTTTGTCTAAGGTTTAAGTTGGATATAATGATGATATCACCACCACCCAAGGTAGGAATAATGTGTTCTGCTACTAAAGGGGGACTCAAAATATTCATAATATCTATTATCCTCTTATAAATCACTTTATCCTCACATGATTTAGTTATGACTGAGAGGTTTAGGGAGATATTCTTAGGATCAGGGAAAATGAGTGATAGTTTCAAATTCTAATGCTGTACTTAAGCTTAATAAACCACCTAATCTCTATCTCTTCATCTAGAAATTGTGAGTAAAACCAGCTGGCATGGTTGTGAGACCAAAGATAAGGTATAGAAAAACCTAGCAAGGGTATGTTTTATAAGAGACATTAAATAAGCGGGAACTATTAATAGTGTTCACATTATCTTTTGAGAATAAATATATTAATTTACATCTTTATGTTTCATCATGCCACATATTATACACCATATAATTTTTCCTCTTATCTAATATCCATGACTAACTCTAATTCATCAACATGTCAACTTGATCTCTGGAGGTCTTTAACATTGTGGTATTTCAAACTTTATATTCTGCAAATCACATCCTTCTAAATTAAGTGCACTTTATGCTGATTTAGCATATTGAAATTTTATGTAGAAGTGATAAACCAAAATAGCCTGTTCAGGAATTATAGGATAATGACTGATTTTATGATTTCATTCAGCTTCCAAATGCCTATGTTCCTTGTATGTCAGGCACTCTGATAGGCAACGGGAACTTAGGCATGAAAACCACTGAACTCTTGCCTTTGGGCATGCCTCAGTCTTTGGGAGAAGAAAGGGAAAAGAAAGGAGTGCAATTTACGAATATCATCTGAAAAGTCTGGATGACATATCATGAGGACCCAAAGAAGGGAAGAGACACATAGCACTAAGGGTTTGGCTTGGATGGAGAACCTGGTAAAGGAATTGATGCCTACGGACCGCATATTGTCAATTGGACAAGAAGTAGAAATATTCCAGCATGATTCTAAACCAGCACTAGCGGGCTGTGAGGCTTCTCCACCAGATGGGGCAG
The DNA here is from genome assembly GCA_002007465.1 of Ailurus styani. Classification (NCBI taxonomy): domain Eukaryota; kingdom Metazoa; phylum Chordata; class Mammalia; order Carnivora; family Ailuridae; genus Ailurus; species Ailurus styani. The sequence goes on along the minus strand of LNAC01000072.1, from coordinate 1,886,648 downwards.
CAAAGAAATTTAAATGACAATGCAAAAGACAATCTAAAAATAAGACTGTAATCTGAAAACATAGCTTTCTCTCCTAGCCTCTCATCCAGGGTAATTGGGACTTAGGATGAGAAAGCGTTTAAATTAATTTATTGCAATGACGTAAAATACTGTCTTTGCTTTTATTTCTCCAACATGATGTAAGAAAAAATTATAAATTCACATTAACTCCTTTTACAACGAATGTGACATTTGTACTCGTCCAAGTGGTTTTGGCCCTTGATAAGTAGTCAAAACATCTCTTTTTGAGAAATAAGCTCTTACAGTTGATGCATGCATGTAAATGTATTTTCTATGCATGCATGAAGTAATTAAAGCAATTCGAAAGGCAAATTGTCTATATATAAATTTCTCTTCATGGAGGAAAGAGTGTCCTTCCCTGCACCACATACTCAATTTCCTTCTTCAAGCCATCTTTCCTCTTATCTGGATGTGTGCGAACCGTGTGCTCCCCTTTCCCTGTTCTGTGAACATAGCCAGTCACTTCACTATTTTGTGTCTATTCATCAGATGTTTATGATTATCAAACACCTATTAATTAACGTGTGAAACAGTCAGTGGGAGGTTGGAGGAGGGGAGGATGGGTGGCTCAGCACGGAGGACTGAAAAGCAGTTGCTTAAAAATCATGTAGCAAATTAGAAAGTTATCGGAAGAGTAGAGGAGGTCAAATAGGGTTTAGGGGCGGACACTATCACTTGGAGTGAAGTAGTATTTGCTGCCTGATCTTTTTATTTGTATTACTAAGATTTTATTATATAAATGAAAAACATGAAGATGCAATCATTTTATTTATTTTTTTAAGATTTTATTTATTTATTTGAGAGACAGAGAACATGAGAGGAGGGAGGGTCAGAGGCAGAAGCAGACTCCCCTCTGAGCAGGGAGCCCAAAGTGGGACTCAGTCCTGAGACTCCAAGATCATGACCTGAGCTGAAGGCAGTCACTTAACCAACTGAGCCCCCCAGGCATCCCAAGATGCAATTATTTTAAATCTAATTTTTCCCCTCCCTTTATAATTCTGTAAAATTTGCTTCCATAAGGGAACGGACTATTAGTTGCTACATCTTTACCATGTTATAGGTTTGCATGGCAGCCCTAGGTTGGGTTCCATCCTATCAGGGATGTGAAAATCAGACAGTGTACAGCGTTCTCCTTCTTTTTGGCCTTGCAGCTGCCATCACCAAAGGGATAGGTTCCCTCCCAAGAGGGGCAACCAAAAACCTTCCTCAGCTAAGCAGATGGCAAAGCTCATCTACTATGCTGACCGTCTGCTGATAAATGGAAGCCTTACTTGGTCAGTCAATGCACTGCCGAAAATCAGGATCAGAAAAAGTGGGCAGACCCGAACAGATATTTTTCCAAAGAAGACATATAGATAGCCGACAGGCACATGAAAAGATGTTCAACGTCACCAACTACCAGAGACATGCAAATCAAACCATAATGAGATATCCCCTCCCACCTGTCAGAATGGCTAGCATCGAAAAGACAAGAAGTGTTGACAAGGATGTACAGAAAGGGGACACTCATACACTGTTGATGGGAATGTAAATTGGTGCAGCCACTATGGAAGACAGTATGGACTTCCCTCACAAAATTAAAAATAGAACTATCATACGATTTAGCAATTACACTTCTACATATTCATCCAAAGAAAACAAAAACAGTATCTCAGAGAGGGACAGGATTATTTACAATAGCCAAGATACGGAAGCAATTTTAGTGTCCATTGATAGATGAATAGAAAAAGAAAATGTCTCACACACACACACGCATGGATATTACTCAGCCATAAAAAAGAACAAAATCTTGTCATTTTCAACAACATAGGTGGACTTAGAGGATATCATGCTCAGTGAAATAATCAAAGACAAATACTATATGATTATACTTAAGTGTGGAATCTAAACAAAACAAAAAGCCTAACAAACAAAACAAAACAAAATCAAACTCATAAAAACAAACTGGTGGTGGCCAGAAAGGAAGGGAGTAGGGGGATGGGTGAATTAATGCAGGGATTAAGAGGTTCGATCTTCCAACTATAAAATAAGTCAGACACAGGGATGTAATGTATAGCACAGGAAATATAGTCAATAACATTCTGATGGTGACAGATGGTCACTAGACTTCTTGTGGTGACCACCTCATAAGGTGTGTAAATAAATCACTATGTTGTACAACTAAAACTAACATAATTATATTCCTTCTCACCATTGATGATTCTAAAGGTGTTACCACTGTTCAGTTATTTTCATAATATCCTCTTCTTTTGAAATAAGCAAATTCCCTCAAAGCATCAGATATCTAATAACGTTGTTGAGAATTCTCCGTTTGGTCGAACGTATGGTCCCCTCTCCCTAGCTCCTGGAGGGTCTTCCAGGTGTAACTGTTTACCTCTTCTTTGTCCTCCTTCTTGAAATGAAATAAAGTATTAACATCAAGCTATGTCTACAGTGTTTCAGTGAATTCTGATCTTCACGCTAAACCTAAGACTATAATTCCGAATTCTACCACCACGTATTTATCTACGAAGTGCCCATGTCAGATGCTTGTATTTCTCTTCCCTTTTAATTTTTGTTAGGCAGGAAAGGATTAATGAACCTGGCACTTCTCTCTCACTCAGGGGTGAAATGGACTTTATAAAACCTGAGTGGGAGCCTCTCTGATTTATGAGAGACAGAAGAACTGTCTCCATTAAAGGCAGGAGCCTTCTGAGTGTTCTGTCCAAAACCATTTAACCTCGGGGTTATCCCTGACACGCAGAGCAGGGAGGAGCAGTGGGATCTGCAAGCAGACGTTATTCTGAGCTAATTGGGAGGGGAATTACCTGGCTTCTCTGCTGGCCTCGTGAAGAAGAGGAACCGACAGCCACCGTCAACATGGTGTAAGGTGAAGGCGTCAACAGGTCCTCTCCACCAAAACCAACTATCAAAATCCTGCTTCGTTTTTACAAATTCCAACATCATTGGCCCTTTTGGTGCCCTTACATGCTCCTGAGCTAGCTTAAGACATAATTTAAATTGAAAAGGATAATGAATTTTCTCTCAAATTAGCGGAGGTCAGTTTCTCCAACTATTTATTGCTACAATCTGGAGATCCTTGGAGAAATAAGATAAACGACAAGATAGTTCAAGTGATAGAATAAAGTAGGAAGTTTCCAAGAATACTGAGCTTTATTGGACAAGGTAAATGTTCTAATTACTAACCAGTGGAAAGTTTAAGTGAGAAAGGGAGATTGGAAGTATTGATGAGACCTGGATGGATTTTATGGAAAGGGCTGGGTGTCAGTCATTGAGTGATAGCTCAGGGTTTTGCCCCCTTTTTAAAAAGAGGTGAGTGGGGTGCCTGGGTGGCTCAGTGGGTTAAAGCCGCTGCCTTTGGCTCAGGTCATGATCCCAGGGTCCTGGGATCGAGGCCCACATCGGGCTTTCTGCTCAGCAGGGAGCCTGCTTCCTCCTCTCTCTCTGCCTGCCTCTCTGCCTACTTGTAATCTCTCTCTCTGTGTCAAATGAATAAATAAAATCTTTAAAAAAAAAAAAAAGAGGTGAGTGAATACCCCTGTATCTACCACAGCCTCTAGTTCTTGGAAGAAGGAAGAAGAGTGCCTATATGCTTAAAATGAGGAAACCCTAAATCCTTTCTGCAACCCCCTCCCCCCAAACCTATCCACGTTACTTTACGAATATCACCTGTATATGGCAATGGGAAGCTATATGCATCTGCCCTGGACTCTCCCAAACCAGCAGACATGGGGTGGGCAGAGGGAAGCAGAGGAAGGTCTGAGCTAGAGTAGGGAGTGGAACCATAAGATCACCTTCGAAGAGCATAGAGGCCAGCACTTCTTAAACACATAGAACTTCATCATTTTTTCTAACCCATAGCATCAGAGGGGAAATTACCTTGTAGAAGAATTACATCCTGCTCTTTATTCTGCAGGCAGTGATTGTTTATTTAGTGTTAAATCATGTAAGATAGAGAAATAATACATTTACTTTAGTAACAGCTGAAAAGAATTACTTGTTAAACCAAGGGAATGATTTCTAGGGAAAAATAATCGTGGTTTTCTTAAATTAGATTTTCTATTTGCTGAGCAGAACTTTAATTATGTATTTTTTAGGCAATAGTCAGCATTCTTTCATCTAGATTTTTAAGCACAGTTTAAAGATAACCGGATACTGATCTCATGGCGGTGGCATTTTGAGAGATGTAGGTTTGTGCACATAGATTTTAAGCTAGATATAAATGGAAGGCAGTTTTCAGGGGAAAACGTCAGCATTCATAGTTCTTTTGATTCAAACAGCCATTGGTCATGTGTGGCATCGTCACCTTGACTTGAAGAGGTTGTGCTAACTTCTTCTTCCTGAGTGAAGTGCTCAAGAAACATGTGGCTGGCTATACATGCCAAGTGTTATCCTTGTATGGGGATGATGATGATGATGATGATGATGGTGGTGGTGATGCTGTATTTTAAGTTTTAACTAACATTCATTCAGACAGGTCTTGTACTAGGGGATGAAAGGGTAAAAATAAATAAAAGGGCCTCTGCCCTTGACTAGCCTTACATTCCAGAAGGAATTGTGGACATGAATATATGTCATTTTATTTTATTTATTTATTTATTTTTATTTTTTTTTAAGATTTTATTTATTTTATTTATTTCACAGAGGGAGAGAGATCACAAGGAGGCAGAGAGGCAGGCAGAGAGAGAGAGGGGGAAGCAGGCTCCCCTGCTGAGCAGGGAGCCCGATGCGGGCCTCTATCCCAGGACCCTGAGATCATGACCTGAGCCAAAACCAGAGGCTTTAACCCACTGAGCCACCCAGGCGCCCGAATATATGTCATTTTAAACCAATAATGTACATGAGTCATCTGCAAGATGATAGAATTGCTAAGAAAGTGAAAAAGCTCATTCTCTCTAACAAGGATACCAGGAAAGACATGCAGTGTCTATTTTCTGGGCCTATTGTGGAGACACTTTTTAGACATAGTTGAAATATTGACAGAGACAAAAGTGTTAAAATTTATTCAACAGAAAGGCCAATTACTAAATTAAAAAAAATAACTGAAATGGAAACTGTAGGAAGAATGTGACAACATCATCGCATTCGTTCTCTTTAAGGAGAGATGGATACAGTGACAGATGCACCATGAAATGTAAAGAAAGCAGCTTTCACATGATTGGAGAGAAACGAATCTCACATCGTGTCCTCAGTTAGTCTCGATGGGTGGGATGGCCACAGGATGGCCTTCGTGAAGCCAGCACACCCCTGCAGGGGAAGTGGGCTTGGAGGTGGGAGAGAGCACAGTGTGTGGAGCACAATTAGCAGTTTAGGAACACAAAAGTGTCCAGTGAAGAGTGTCGGGAAATGAGGTTGGAAATGCAGGAGGGTCCTGATGAGAAGTCACAAAATACCTTTACACTGTGCCTGGGGAATTTGTGCTCCGTCTAATAGGCAATGGGGAGCCATGGACAAGATTCGAGCAGGCTGTAGCAAATAACCCATCTCTCATCAGTCAAACAGAGCTATCTGACCCATCGGTGGGACTCTCCAGCCTGTGTTAATCATGATGGTGGTGTCATGAATTAAGGTGAAAATACAGAGCAGCCTCATGGATGGAGATGCCTCCTACGGGGGGCAGGACTGGGCCTGCTGCACCACAGGCCCAAGACAGGGTCACATGCAGGAGAAAGTGGACGATCAGACTTCAAGTTCTCTCTGACTTCAAGTCCAGCAGCACCGAAGTTCTTGACCTTGATGCTATCTGCGCCTTTGCTCATGTTGGCCCTTCTACATTCCTCATTCCCTGGAGCTGATTCCCACCTAGCTCATTTGGACTCCTCTGTGACTCCTGAGAGGCCCTGCTTCCTTACATCACTTCTCCACAATGTCCCCACAGTGACTCAGGCTGGGGGTGCTCCCCTTCTACCGAATCGTACTTTGCCTCTTCACCGACCCCTGACGCTCCCCACTCTGGAACCGAGTTAGTTTGCTTACATGTTTGTCTGCCTTTCCTAGTGTACTTCCCGGGGGCAGAAACTGCCCTGGGTATTTGTGATGCTCCAGAATGAGCCTGTTTTCAACATCTGGTAGAGTTCAAATAAACTTCTCTTGAAAGAAAAGATGAAACCAAGTTGCCTATGTTGTAAAGGTGATTTCCATGATTTATGAGAGAGGCTGGACTAAGATCCCTATTGTATGATTTTAAATTACTAAAAGGCAGACTTAAATTCATGTAAGAAAAAAATATACAGGGCACCTGGGTGGCTCAGTGGGTTAAAGCCTCTGCCTTCGGCTCAAGTCATGATCTCAGGGTCCTGGGATCGAGGCCCGCATCGGGCTCTCTGCTCAGCAGGGAGCCTGCTTCCTCCTCTCTCTCTCTGCCTGCCTCTCTGCCTACTTGTGATCTCTCTCTCTCTCTGTCAAATAAATAAATAAAATCTTTAAAAAATATATATACTGATATTAAGGATATGTATTATATATAATATATGTTTCATCATATATAATATAAAATACATATAATTATATATTTTATGTATATAATACATATATACCCAGATACATGTATCTGTATGGCCATAGATATATTCATGTTAATGAAGTGGAATATTTTTTGGTATATTTAAATGCTTAGTGATTACCTGTCGCAGAGGAAGAGATTATTTCATCACTTTAATGGGTATAAAATAGCTACATTATATGACCTCTAATGTACTCTTCCATCTCAAAATATTCTGTAAGTATCTGCTGGTTTGAATGAATGAAGAGTGACAGCAAGTCCCTTAAGAGGTACATTTCTAAGAATACCCTCCTGTACCCGGGTAATGGTTCCACAGAGACATGGCCTTTGTTTCCTATCAGTGAAACCACAGAGAGAGTCTGGCATGACCCAAGGACCTGTGGTCAGTGATACCGTGTCCTGGCTCTGTGGGCGATGACCATCAAACACAGGCCAGAAATGGGAGGAGAGAGGACATGTTTCATCTTTATGAAGGCACAAGTATCCAGCCCTGAATATGGTAAACAAAGTCAGGAGTAATCCGTAGTACATCAACAAGTCAGGGGAGAACCAAAAGATTTCTGTAACAACAAGCTTTTCCTGAAAGGGCATTTTCCTAAAACACCAGTGGAAGAACTGATCCCCGACAAACTGGAAAGGTTAGTTCCCAAGAAATTCTACCAATGCCTTGCAGCTTTGTGGCTTGAGAAGCAGCCACCACCTGGGTAACAGAGACGCTGAAGACAGAGACCAAGAGCTCATCTTTGAGAAATGCCAGAAATAAAACGTGTGGGCCTGTGGAAAGGATTTCTACTGGTATTGAAAGTGTATAGGCGGGCGCCTGGGTGGCTCAGTGGGTTAAAGCCTCTGCTTTCAGCTCAGGTCATGATCTCAGCGTCCTGGGATCGAGGCCCGCATCAGGCTCTCTGCTCAGCGGGGAGCCTGCTTCATCGTCTCTCTGCCTGCCTCTCTGCCTACTTGTAATCTTTCTCTCTGTGTGTCAAATAAAAAAATAAAATCTTTAAAAAAAAAAAAAAAAAAAAAGAAAGTGTATAGGCTTCCTGGCCTTGCCTCCACACCCGATCCTCACCACAGCCCCAGGTGCAGGCAAGAGGGCGCCCGAGCCCCGTCAGTGGCACGTAGGTGTGTCTCCTAGAACAGTGATGCTACCAATCACAACAATGGCCGCGACTTCATCTGTGCCAAACCCTGCAGATTCTGTCCCTCGTTCTGTGTGCTGTTGCACTCACTCCTCCCAACAACCCTGAGTTAACGGTTACTGCTACTCCCATGCCATAAGTGAAAGTGAGCATTCAAGGGGCTAAGTGTCCAGTCTCAGGATATAGGACTAGAATTAAGAGAGCTAACTTAAAAACAGGAACTCTGACCCCCAAGCTCAAACTCTTAATCATAACTATCCCATGCTTCTCTCCAATCTGAACTGAGAAAGACAAATTTAAGTTGCTGTTACAGCAGACACAGCAGGAATTGTGTTCAACAACAGGTCATGATGACCTTTTGTTCAGTAAAACCTCACCAGTCCTGCCAAAGGCCTTGTCTCCCCCGGGAGGCCCCTCCAGGACTACCAGAAGCCTGGGGGCTGGCAGTCGTGGGCTCGGCTCGAAAAGAAAAACCCCTGGTAGTATATTTGTGAGTTCTACGGTGAACCACAGCAGTGCCTTCTAGGGGCTTCCAGCGCTGGAGAAGGGAGGTAGGTGGGGAACAGGCAGGTGTCCCTACAACATCCTCAGGGACAGCCAATGGCAGGGGTGCCTGAGAAGGCGAGATGTCCCGGGGTCTGACTGACAAAGGCAATGACCCAACAGAACAGAGCTGGTCATAGTTGGGGCAGAGGGGAAGAGTTGGTTGGAGTAGCAAGCGAAACAGATAGCAAGAAGGGGCTCAGCAGCTGTAGGCCAATCAGTAAATATCTTAACAGCCAGTCCAGCTCTCCTGATTGCTCCAGCACATAGGCTACACAGGAGGGATCTCACACGAATGTCAAGTTCTTCCTCACCATGGTGAATCCCTCAGTTGGGCTCTTTTCTGATAGAATCAAGATTTCCTTTCTCCTAGGTTTGGCTGATCTTCACTTTTCGCCCTTGGGGCAGGCTGACCCCCCCATTCTCCTGGTGCCCTTATGCTTGAGTTCTGCCTTGACACTCGCCCCACAGTGTGGATCTGAGCACACAGACCTAAGGACGCTTCCCCGTACATGAGCTGTATTAACTGCTGGCTTCCTTCGATACTGATGGCTGAGGAAGGACTCCACTCTCTCCCTGCTGGACCGTAGCTTTCTACTTATGCACACTTAGCTGGCCTCTTCCTGGCTGCAGATGGAGGGAGACTTAAATTCTGCTTCTTTGGCAGGCTGGGGTAGAAGCAGGTTGGGGGAAGGGTGGTTTCTTACTTACAGAGCAATCTAAAAACAGATTTCCTTATGACACAGAAACGTGGGCCAGCTGGACACTTCTTTATCACAGTGTGAACATGGCGCCTGCTCCCACGTGTGGCTCAGGGATTTCCAAGTGACTCACTGCCCTCCTGCTTGGCCTTGTGCCCCCAGAAGAGGTATTTTATGGGACTCAACTCCTTTCTCTCCCAGGAGTCCAGAGAGTATCTGGCTGTGCTCCTTCGAAGCTAGCCACCATAATTCCACCGTCTGCCCCTGCCTGGAACTATTTCTAATCCTCGTTGGACTGACAGAATTTAATTTTCTTGCTTTGATAACAAAAATGCTCCTTCTGGCCTATGATATAAATAGGCAGCGTGTTTGGGTTCTGTCTGTTTCTTGGGCCGGTTACGTCTCCCCTTCTGCCCTGAGGCCGTCTCCTCTCGGGGCTGTCTGACTCTGTGTCTTCCCCCTCACTTTCTTCATCTTGTCGCTTCTCTCTGGCCCTCTTTTATTCTCCTTCCTCTCATATTTTATTTTATTTTTTCTGCTTTTAATACTCCTCTTTCAGGATCCGTGCCTACTGACATTTTATTGCCATACTCCTTTCCAGGAATTTCCAGTACTGGTTTATTAGCTCTCTCTCTCTTACTCAGGAATATACTTAAAATTCCCTGTGGATACTTTAATACAGGTACGTCCAGTCTTTTAATCTGGGATTAGGCCACATGACTCATGGGCTTGCTTTGGAGAGGATGTGGTTTTATCAGGGATGATTCAGCAGGGATTTGGCCCCACGGGGGCAGCAGGCCAGTCTCCTGGAGAAAAAGCAGACTGGAGGCATTTCTTATCTTACCCACCTCCCTGAGCTGCCCAGATTCGGGCCACTTCAGAAAGGCATCTGTACTTTATGTTCCATGCCAGCTTCAGGAGGCTTTAGGAACTACTTACAGATTGGGGTTCCGTGTCCTTTGGAGACTAGTTTATTCCCAGTAACTATGGCCTGATGAGTGTACAGCTTGGAGCCACCTGTGGTGGGAACAGCAATTTCTATGGTATCTTTCTTGTCCCTTCACAAAGCCTCCTGCGTGGCCATGTCTCAGCGCCAAAGGGTAAGTCCAAAGGCTTTCCTATCAGTGACTCTATGGTTGAAACCTCCACATTACCCACAAAAAAAATAAAAAAATAAAAATAAATCAGACCCTAACATGTGAAAAGGCTTTTTTTCTAAAGTTTTAGAGGCATTTCAGTTTCCTAGAATGCTCACAGAGTCAGCAAGTTATAAAATACTTATTGTGACATCTGGCCTTCAGTATGACCAAGAGGGAAGAAAAGGACAGGTTGCTCTCAACGAGACAGCTCTTTGGCCAGCAGGACAGAATCATTCCCACTCCAGTTTCGCTGACTATAATAAATGTTCTATTAGTCCACAGCCTCCCAAGTGGTCGCATGACAGATGAGAATCTAAGCAGCAGGAAAGAGAACAAAGCCTCCCGGTACACCTACGCCGCCCCAACGCATCACCAGGAGGCTGGCTCTTA
>LNAC01000072.1:1846911-1875935 GCA_002007465.1 Ailurus styani | reverse complement strand
GGGGGGGGGGGGGGGGGGGGGTGTAGCAGGGGTGGGGAAGGGAGGATGAATCTGGACACACAGCGAAGCCAGTGGAGCTGAAGGAGGTGCGCTTGATTATGCTCACCTGCAGCTGTGGAATCCTAGCCCGTTTCTCCCTGAGCCGCTGGGGTTCATAACAAAATGCCACAGTGGGACCTAAGAAAGTCCTTCTCACCCAGGGAATGGTGTGGGACCCAAGTCAGCTTATTCCTGGGATGGACACCCAGGAGATTGCTATTTGGATGATTTATTTTTCAAAATACCTTTGGAACTTTGGACAGATTAGAATCCCCAGGAGCTACTGGAACAAAAAGTCTGCAGAAGTAAACATTTCTCTAGAATATGGGCTCTAGGATTTGTCTAGATCTCCATGGACCTCTGGTTAACAACTCCCACGAATGCCTCAGTCCCTCTGAAGGGTCGGGCAACCAAACACCATGGAGGGCGTTTGACTGATCAGCTTGGTCTGATGTAATTACCTTGAGGCAGTTTAATAAACCAACACTAAATAAAATTAAAACTAGGCAAATTTCAAATCTAATAAATCCAATTCCCATGTAGCCCTGTTAGCTAGAACCCCAAAGTTTTATGGAAAGCAATTTAGCCTCACCTCAAAAGAAGATGTATAATAAGAAGTAATAAAAATGTAAAATTTTCTTAATTTGTAGTTTCCCTTTGGTGGTTTTCTCTTTGTGAACAGTGGGACACTCCAATTATTGAAAGCTTTTATGAAAATTGAGCATAAAATGTGTCAATCTTAATAAACTAAAGCTAGCCAAAATTTTTAAAAACTGAATGTAATTATAACCATATTTTTTTAAAGTATCATGTGCGATTATAAAAATTAACAATTGTACAGATTTTAGGGAATCCTTATAACATGTGGAGTAAAACTAAATGATCTGGAAAAGTGAAATCTTAGAGAAATCATAAAAATTAATAGAAGATTTTATGTCAGATTTATAATTTATTATCTAGACAAGTGAGTTTTGAGTGACCATGCATAATTTTTCATCTCTGAGTTATTTTGCTTCTTTGAAAGTATTTATACAGCAAATTTCTCCCTTACTTTCATTTCTAATCCAAACCATGTGGTCACTTGAAGTTTGGTGATGGTCTTCTAATTGCTTCTTTGAGGTGTACCTTCACTAAACTGTTTCTCTTTTTCTGCCTTTTGTCATATACTCCAAGCTGTTATAAGAAAAGAACTGTACTTTCTTGAAGATAATTAGAATGTTCTTGCCATCTAACCACATTGTTAAACACATATCTTTTAACGTTCTTCTTAATTTTATCTACTGTTTAACATATGCTATTAAAATGTTCAGATGTTATCTTTTGTGTATACTTTTTCTCATCAATGTCAATCGTAATGACTATGATTAGCATAAGTGATTCCTTGAACAAGAAGACCGGACATTTTATGATGTGGTTGTGGAAGGGAGTTCTTTTACATCGTAATTAACACTGAGGAAAAGCCACATAATTTCAAGTACAGGAACCAGCATTCCTGAAAAGATATAAATTCTTGGTAGAGTAATTTGTAACGGAGGGCTAAATAGTCCATAAGCAATTTTAGAGGAAATTTGTCCCACCCTTCATTATAGAAGGAATGTAATTTTATACTAAAATAAAAACAAAGTTATTCTGTGCCTGGCTCCATTAATGTTTTAGAAAGATTCATTAATGTTTTAGAAAGATTCTCTGTGGTAACAAATATGCCTTCGTCTGTGCAGACCTCTTAATTCTCTTTGCAATTTTTGCCATGATAACAAAGGTCAACTTCAATTCGGTAACCATTAATTAAAGAGTCCCTAATATGTTAGACACTGTGAAAACTGTTGAGGCTACAAATGAGATCACCTTTCCCTGCAGATTCGCTCAATCTACTTACAACCTGCCAAACAGATCATTTCAGTATGATGTTAAAAGTGTCATGATAAAATTTGTCTAGGAAAATGTGGGAAGAGAATAGAATACTTTGCCAAACTTAAACGATATCAGGGAAGACTTTATGAACTGAGAGGATGCCTGGTATGAAAAACCGGTATTCTTCGGAAATGGAAAATGCTGTGTCACTTGAGAAAAGCAATTGAGTGGCTTATTTATAACAAGGATCAAGGGGGGGATTAATAAGTATATTAATAAACATACCCTTTAGCAGAGAATGCTTAATGATGTAAATGGTGTACTAACCAAAAAACTAAATTATTTCAGTATGTAGAGTATCATCTAGTATTAGCAGATTGTTATCATTTTTAAGAGTGTTCATTAATGAAAATGCACAATAACATTCTAGTTACTTAGAGAATAACATAAATCTGATTCAACATTTAAAAGTGAGTACCAGAATATTAATAGTGCTTTACACATATCATCTCATTAAATCTCATATTATGCCTATGAGGTAGATGTTACTACTATGCTTATTTTACAGCTAAGGTGACTAAGGAATGGAGTCTAAACATTTAGCAATAACGTTATCTATCTAATGTGTGTTAATGGTTGGATTCATACCCAGGTAATCTGTGTCCAGACTCTCTTAAGAAACTGTGCCATCCTGTCCCTCATGATGGAGCTAGTATAGGAAACTACCTAGTAAAACTGAAAGGCATCAGTTATAGTTAATGAAATCATGAGCTTAGGTGATTTATCTTCCTCTTTTATTATCTTGTTTCCTTTTGTATTTGAACTGCCCAGGGTTTCAGTTTTAAAGCATAATAGTGAAAGGGGAGTCTGGGAAAGGATTCAAGGGAAGAGGTGAGTCAGAAGAAGGAAATTCAAGAACACGGACCCTAAGAATGCCACATCTCAGCTCCCTAAATCTATACTTGGAAATCTGGTAGGAGCTCTACACTTTCGGAGGCTGAAAACCCTCTCTCCTTCATGATGCTACTGTTGCTTTCCCATATTGCCCCCATTACTTTTTCATACCAATCATTCCCTCATCACCTAAATTTGCACATTTTTAGAGTTCAATTGACTACCAACAGTCAACTTCTCAGTTTTCCAAATTCTGACTCCCCAAAGAGTATTAAATTGGGCCAAGCTCTCCTCGTACAGAGGTTAGAAGTCACTGGTTATTGTCTTTGATTCAGGAGTGCACTGTGTTGGGTGTGTCATGGCAGCATAGACGCAAGGGGCCATGTGCGAAAGGACACAGCAAACAAGGGAAGTTACCTTAAAACAAATCCAGTGGATTTTACTTTCTCATTTGCATGTTTGTTACATTAACCCTATTAAAATTTGCAAGGGTGCTATATTTATGCAAGAAGTTTTGTGTTTGAAGCCATCTACACAACAGGTTAATTTTTATCATTATATATTTTCTAACTATACCACTTTTAAAGGTTCTGCAGCTTTGCTACATCCATGTAGATGCTAAATGACTGTCTACCATGCTTAGTGCACTCTTTGCAGATTGCTAAATGCTATCATGAAGCACCTAGCTGCAGGTATAACAATTTTGAATAGAATAGTGGGTTCCACTTGCTGGATGTGAGCTCTGAGCTTATTTTGTAAAATTTTATGTCAGTTAGGGAATCGTAGCTGAGTCCAGTGCTCTGCTTCTTTGTTGTCATGCTGACTACCCACAGTTGAAGGTATATCCTTTGACGGCCCTTTGAAGTTCTGATAATGCCGCCTTACTTCTCTTAGTATACAGAACAGCAGGAGTTTAAGCATAAAATAAATAAGTAGGATAAAATACTGTGAAATTACAAGAGCTAAAGTTCTTTCCTTTCTTTCATCTCAAGTTCAATTCCCAAAGTGAAAGTGATGCATTATTCCTTTTTAAGAAAGTTGATTGAATAATTAAATCCTAAAGCATGCATATCATATAGCTAATATTCTGTCCTATGAACCAACCAAATCCAGTCTCTCTGTACTGTCAAAACTGCTATCCTAACAAGTGAAATACCATTTTACTGAAAGATAGATATTCAATGCTACTCTGGCCCCCAGTTGCTATTCTGTAAAAAGCAATTTGGGTCACTACTTAGATCCACAAATTTACTTTCTAAGGAGCGTTTTGGCTATGCTTGAACAGCAATAAACACAGAGATATTCTTTCCTATAAATTGGATTGCAATACATTTGAATTTTATGGAACTTCATCCTCATTTTTAAAATGGAGTTGGACTAGCTGGTATTTAAGGTCCCTTCCAGAATTAAAATGCCATGATAATATAACTTTGTAATCTAATTAAACATCCCCTACTCAAGCAAAGGGGTCAGAACCCAAGCAAAAATTTGAATTTGGTAAGAAAGTTAACTTTTTCTCTGTCAAAGTTTCCTCTCGACTTTCATGGACCCTATCTTGGTTTCACAGTGATCTTTCTCTGTTTAAAATTACTGCTTCCTTCAAAGCTAAGCATTTGTACAATGAGCCTGAAAACAGAAACACCTTCAAGATACCAAATGATTAGTTACCAAAGGTGGAATTTCAGGAAATGGTAGGTGGCCCCCCCAGGTGACACAGTGACCGTAGCTACTCAGCCCTCCTGGGCTAAGCTTGAAGTTCTGGAGAATTAAAGAGGCTCTGGAAACCAGGTTTTCTCTGTTCTAGTTGATAATCAGTTAGTAAAAGAAGTCAAACAATGATTTCATTTATTAGTCAATATGTCACTGCTTCACATTCAGTCTTGTCTGAATTAGGTGTAGATAAAGTCTTTACTTCCAAATTATAAGTATAAGGCAAGTCTCCAAGATTTCTATTAGTCAAAACATGGTGCTCCAGAATAAACAGGAGGGGGTTACACTGTATAAATGTCTCAAGTTTGGGTGAACCATTAATAACATGTTTCAATAGTGAATCTAAAGGATATCTCTATGGCTTCACCCTATGCCAAGTTCTGTACGCCTGGGGGCTTTCAGCCACAATATTAAGAGAATTTATTGAATCTGGTTAAAACTATTTAAAAATATCAATTAAAAATTTCCTTGACAAAGCAGTTTCATGAGACTCTGAAAGTTCATGCTTTACCTAGGTGCTTCCCATTTTTCTTCAAACTCTAGGATCTGACTTTTGTCCTGAAACTTTTTCCTGCAGGAAATCAAAACAATTCAGCTATCATAGTCTCCTGGAGTTCATACAAAGACAGGCAGGAGGGCAAATTTTCCTCGTGGGCCTACTTTTATCACAGGGAAAATCTTTACCGGCAGCCAAACAGCAGACATCTTATTATATTTTACCAGCCAGAGTTGAGTCCATGCCCATCTTAAATCATTTACCATCAAAAGGTAATTATGTTACCACTACTGGTTTTCTCGATCATAATTAATGATCTGGAATTGTATATTTCCGTCCCAAATACATGAGCAAAATTTAGGTTCTATTATCAAAGGTTAAGAAATATCTCTCTATTAATAAAACTTTATAGGTAGATGATGTGTATTCCCAACTAAGAAGCTCTGTCCTAGAAGATGTTAGATTTAAACTAAAGAAAAAAAAGTTGTTCAATTTAACATTTTAAACATAACTGAATTTATAATTGATGGCACTGTACCATTATCCAATTTTAAGCAAAGCAACACCAGGATTCTGACAAGAGAGATATATTATAGACAACAAGGGCATCGACAATTCTTTAGGTTTTTCCGTACAGCCTACAATTTCTGAACTATTTATATTAATAATATCTTACCTGTACTAATTTAACCTAAAGAGTGTTATCATATCTTTTGACATGTCATTTCTGCATGCCAATCCAAGCAGAACAAATAAACCTAATTATTTATAACAATCCTCTTTTTACAAGTTAAAAGAACAAATCCTTTGTGATTTTCCAGGCACCCTTCAAGATAGTTTTAGTTGAAAAAGATATTCCCTGAGGGATTACACTTTGGAACAGAGAAAACACCGAAAGACGTAAAGATAGTTGAAGACTTGCTTAAGATAGGATCACGGGTGGTTGAATAACAAATTGGATACCTATTGAACTAAAGCAACAAAGATACTTTAAAATTTAATAAAGGGGGACCTTCCAGTTTCCAGTTCTGCAATGAAGCAGCTCAGAAGCCACCACTCCAACCTAACAGCAAGGAAAACACTAAACAGACTGAAAATCAACAACTCTTCTAGGATCCACGAGATGGGTAGGGATACCAAGCAAACGGTTTCTTCCAAGATTGGAGAGACCAACAGGCAAGTACAAAATATAATAACCTACCCACGCTGAGCCTAACAAGCTGAAACCAACAGAGGAACAGGCACCAGGGTAGGACAACCAGAACTGGAACTGATGAATCGCCGGAGACTCAGTGTGGACAACGCTAGTAGTTAAAAACTCCAGGGGGACCCAGTCGTAGGAGACTCCCACGGTTTTGCGAGATTTACCTCCAGGAGCTAGACCAGGTTCACGCAGTAAATAGCTGAGAAAAATCCCCTCCTTTTAACTGTAGGGAGAGGGGCAAAGAAACAGTTTGAAATACTACAGAGCACTGTAGGACTGCCCACAAGGTAAACTAGTTAACCAGAGCCTAGCCTGCTGGAATATGAGAGCCTCCATGGCCTGGGGGAATGGAAATGCCCGGCTCCAGCTGGCTCTAGCCTTCCAAACTGGAGAAGGGAAATACTCAGCTCCAGCCCATTCTACCTCTCCCATTCGAAGAGGAAGAAAAAAATTAAGACCACTGTGATCTTCATAGTCCAGAGGCATAGATGCACAGAAAGACTAAGAACTAATCCTAAGGGTATAGAACACCTCCCCACCACACACATCTCACCACCATATTACGAAAGGCCTAGTGACAGCAGTTCCCTTTATCCACTACATCAAGGCTGCTATCAAGAAAAAATTACAAGACAGACCAAAAGGCAAAAAGCATACTTTGAAGGGACAGAGGAAGCATCAAACTCTACATGGCAAGGACATTGGAATTATCAGACTGGGAAAGTAAAGCAACTAAAATTACTATGCTAAGGCCTCTAATGGATGAATTAAACAGCATGCATGAGCAGGTGGGCGGTGTCAGCAAATGGGAACACTAAGAAATGAACCAAAAGAAATGCTAGAGATAAAACACACAGTAACAGAAGGAAGAATGTCTTTGAAGGACTATTAGCTGAGGAAAAAAATCTCTGAGCTCAAGGATATATCAACAAAATCCTTGAAAACTGAAAATCCAAGGGAACAAAGCCAAAAAAACAAACAAACAAAAACTAGAACAGACTATCCAAGGACTGTAGTCCACTAGAAAAGGTGTAGCATACAAGTAATGGGGATCCAGAAGGAGAAGAAAGAGAGAAACAAACAAAAGAAATGTTAGAAACAATAAGAACTAAGAATTTCCCCAATTTAATGTCAGACACCAAATCATAGATCCAGCTTAGAGAACATGAAGCAGAGTAAACGAAAAGAAAAACAACAAAAAAAGTGATAAGCATACCATTTCAAACTACAGAAAGTCAAGGATAAAGAAAAGATCCTGATAGAAGCCAGAGGGGGGGAAAATCTTTACCTATAAAGATAAGAATTAGATCTGATTTCTTTTTAATAGACATGCATGCAAGAAGAAAGTGGAGTGAACTGTTTAAAATGCTGAGAGAAAAAAAACTACTCAGTTGGAATTCTGTGCCCTGTGAGATTATCCTTCAAAAGTGAAGGAGAAATAAAGACTTTGTCAGGCAGACAAAAACTGAGGAAATATGTTGCTAACAGACGAGCCTTGCAAGAAATGTAAAAGAAGTTCTTTAGAGAGAAGGGAAATAATATAGATCAGAAATTCACATCTACATATGTAAAGCAAGAACATCAAAGGAGGAACAAGTGAAATAAACTTAAGATTTTAAGTTTTCTTATTAATTGNATAGATCAGAAATTCACATCTACATATGTAAAGCAAGAACATCAAAGGAGGAACAAGTGAAAGTAAACTTAAGACTTTAAGTTTTCTTATTAATTAATCTAACAGATAATAGTTTGTTCAAAATAAAATACCAACAATGTATATGTCTATGATGCTCATGTCTATATTTAATGTGTGTGTGTATATATATGGTTATAAATGTTTTTATGTAAATAAAATGAATGATATCAATGATATCAGGGATGAGAAGGAGGAATTAGAATTATTTTGTTATTAAAAGGTACTTACAGTTTCCATGAAGCAGTATGGTGTTATTTGAAAATGGACTTAGATTAGTTGTCAATGTATATTGCAAACTGTCTGGCAGCCACTAAAAATGGTCAAAAAAGAAGTATAACTGTTTTGTTAAGAAAGGAGAGAAATTAAATGATATAAAATGTTCTATGAAACCACAAAAAGGAGTAAAAGAGTGGAAGACAAAAAGAGAAACAATAACAAAGGCAGCAAATAAAAAACAGTAATAAATATGGTAGAGATTGATCCAACTATACCAACAATCACTTTGAATGTCAGTGGTCTAAGTGCACTAATTAAAGATAGACATTTTCAGGGGTGCCTGGGTGCCTCAGTGGGTTAAAGCCTCTGCCTTTGGCTCAGGTCATGATCTCAGGGTCCTGGGATCGAGCCCCACATTGGGCTCTCTGCTCAGCGGAGAGCCTGCTTCCCCCTCTCTATCTGCCTGCCTCTCTGCCTACTTGTGATCTGATCTCTCTCTGTGTCAAATAAATAAATAAAATCTTTAAAAATAAATAAATAAATAAATAAAGATAGACATTTCAGAGTGGATCAAAAACACAGCCCTACTANCTCTGCTCAGCGGGGAGCCTGCTTCCCCCTCTCTCTCTGCCTGCCTCTCTGCCTACTTGTGATCTGATCTCTCTCTGTGTCAAATAAATAAATAAAATGTTTAAAAATAAATAAATAAATAAAATAAAGATAGACATTTCAGAGTGGATCAAAAACACAGCCCTACTATATGTTGTCTACAAGAAACCCACTTAAAATATAAAGACCCATATAGATTAAAAGTAAGTGGATGGAAGAAAATATATTGTCCTAAGACTAATCAAAAGAAAGCACAATTAGCTCTGATAATTTCCAATAGAACAGATTTCAAACCAACAAAAGTTACCAGGGACAAGAAGAGCATTATATAATGCTGAAGGGCTTAATTCTCTAAGAAGACATAAAAACCCTTAATGTATGCACCTAACAACAGCATCAAACTACATGAGGTAAAACAAGAAATACAAGGAAAATAAATACATCCATCATCATCGTTGGAGACTTCAACACCCCTCTCTTAGACGAATAATTCCAGCAGGCAGAAAATCAGTATGGAGATAGATTAACTCAAACACTATCAATCAATCAAACTGGATACAACTGACATCTTTAGACTACTTCATTCAACAATAGCAGATAACTTAATGGTGAGAAACTCAAAGCTTTCCCAGTAATACCACGTAAAAGATAAGGATATCCCCTCTCACCACTCCTTTTTAACATCATACTAGAAGTTCTGGCTAATGCAATAAGGCAAGAAAATGAAATAAAGTATACAGATTGAGAGGAAGATCTAAAATTCTCTTTGTTTACAAATGACATGTAGAAAATCTGAAAGAATTGACAAAAACAAAAAACAAAACAAAACAAAAAACCCTAGTTCTAATAAATGATTACAGCAAGGTTACAGGATATAGTGTTAATATAAAAAAGGCAATTACTTTTTTATATAAGCAATGAACAAATGGAATTTGAAATTTAAAGACAGAATACTATTTACATTAGCACCCCCCGAAATGAGATACTTAGGTATATATCTAAAAAAGACAGGATCTATTTGAAAAAAATTGTAAGACTCTGATGAGTGAAATCAAAGAAGAACTAAATAAATGGGGAGATATCCCACATTATGCACAAAAAGACTCAATGTTGTCAAGATGGGAGTTCTTCCCAATTTGATCTACAGTCAGTGTAATTACAATAAAAAACCCAGCAAGTTATTTTATGGATATCAACAAACTGATTCTAAAACTTACAGGGAAAGGAAAAAAATTCAGAATAGCCAAAACAATACTGAAGGAGAAGAACAAATTTGGAGAACTGTCACTTTCTGACTTCAACACTTACTATAAAGTTACAGTAAACAAGGCAAATAGGTCAATGAAACAGAATAGAGAGCCAAGTAAATACAATCAACCCAAGTAAATACAGCCAACTGAACTTTGACAAAGAAGCAAAGACAATCAAGTGGAGAAAAGATAGTCTCTTCAACAAATAGTGGTGGGAAAACTGAACATCCACATGGAGAAAAAAAAAAGATTAGTCTGGACACTCTTCACAAAAAATAACTCAAAATGGATCATGGATTTAAATATAAAAGAGGAACTTTAAGATTCTAAAAAACAGCATGGGAGAAAACCTAGATGACCTGGGTATGGTGATGACTTTTTAGATAGAACACCAAAGAACAATCCATGAAAGAAGTAATTGTAAAACTGGATTTCATTAAAATTAAAAACTGCTCTGTGAAAGACAATGTCAATTCTAAGACAATGTCAACAGAATGAGAAGGCAAGCTACAGACTGGGAGAAAATATTTGCAAAGGACATATCTGAAAAAGACTGTTTCCAAAACATACAAAAGAGAAAAGTCTTAAAACTCAACAATAAGAGAATAAACATGTGACTGGTATTTGATATACAGATGGCAAATTAACATGTGAAAAATGCTCCCAACCTCATCATATATCATCAAGGAAATGCCAACCAAAACAACAAGATGCTACCACAAACCTACTAGAATGGCCAAAATCCAGAACACTGACACCATCAAATGCTGACAAGGACGTGGAGCAACAAGAACTGTCAATGATTGCAGGTGAAAATGTATAGAGGGGTAGCCACTTCGGAAGACAGTTGGCGATTTCTTACAAAACTCAACAAAATCTTATTATATGATCTAGCAATTGCACTTCTTGGTATTTACCCAAGGAGTCAAAAACATATGTGCACACAAAAACCTGTGCACAGATGTTCATTTAAATGTACCAAAATTTGGGAGAAACTAAGGTGTGTTTTCATAGGTAAATGAATAAACTGTGATACATCCAGACAACAGAATATTGTTCAGCGTTAAGAAGAAATGAGCCATCGAGCCATGAAAAAAACATGGAAGAACCTTAAATGCACATTGTTAAATGAAAGAAGCCAAACTGAAAAGGCCACATAATGTATGCTCCTAAGTATGTGGCATTCTGGAAAAGGCAAAACTATGGAGACTGAATAAGTCAGTGGTTTTGGGGGGGTTGGGGGAGGGATGAATAGGTAGAGCACAGAGAATTTTTTGAGGGCATTTAAACTATTCTGTATGACACCATAATAATGGATATATGTCATCATACATTTGCCCAAGTCCATAGGATATGTGACACCAAGAGGGAATCCTAATGTCAATTATGGACTTGGAGAGATCACAATGTATTAACACAGGTTTAGCAACTATAACAAGTATACCATTCTGGTGGGTACATGATAATAATAAGGTAGGCTGTGTGTGTGTGTGAGGGCAAGGGGGTCTATGGGAAACCTTTATATTTTCTCCTTAATTTTGCTATAAACTTAAGAAAGCTCTAAAAGATTATTGTTAAAAATATGGGGGGGAAATGTATGTAAAAAAAAAAAACAAGTATGGCCTGATCAGGGAAAACTTGAGGGAGAAAATACCTAATCTGATACTTGAAGGGTAAGTATGCATTACAATTATTTAAATTGTTCATAAATGTGAGAAAAGCATTCTGCACAGCGTTCATCTACAGTGATTGAAGCATTTTTGGTAAATCATCATTTACTTAAACCATAAAAGTCAAAGTTGTGAGTGAACGGTAAGAAATCAGTCAGGTCAGGAGGGTAGATTTCAGTACAGAGAATGAATTTCAGAGGAACAAGAGTAGATGTTGCCACGGAGGAGGTAATAATAATGTATGCAAGATTTATCTAGAACGAGGTCTGAGGACATAAATTATTAGGGATCTTCAGAAGTTTCACATATGTGATTTATAGTTTTAGCTTTGATTATATACTTGGGATCATTCTGATGACCACCTTATGCTCAAGCACTGACACATCATTTCAGCAGTTGCATCTGGGATTTTGATTAAAATAACAAAAATCTCCAAGTAGTACTAGTTTAATTGCCACAAGCTACAGAGAAAATAAGATGCACAGAACAGGCAAAATAATGTATTTGTAGCAAATGAATGCACCAAGGAAGATTTCAAGGAAATATCAATAAAATGAAACAATTGGAATGAGAATTAAATCAACCCTGCCGTATGGGAAAATGGGTATGGTCAATCCTGGAGAACCTGCTGATAGCAGTAAAATATAAACCTCATAATAGTGACTTAATTGCAGCTAGACATCACTCATCAAGGTATAAAAATAATACCTGGAATTTCAATTTTAATTGACTGTGATTTGATTTCTACTTAATTAGCAATTACATTTATAAATTTTTGTTTTATATAAGTACCATCCATGAAGAGTCCTTACCTAATGTTTTCATGTATTTACATAACATAGTAAAATAATTTTATTCCATCCTTGAGTTCTACAAGCACTTATTTTCCTTTAAAAAGGATTTGCAGCTTGTTGCTTTCCAGGTAGGATAACCCTGCAACTTTCCCCTGGAAGGTCACAGCTCAGAGTGGAAATCTTTGTTCATCAGTGTGACAAAAGAGTAACTTTGTAAATTATTAACTAAGTACCCCTCCCATTTTATCCCTTAGGGTGGTCTTTTTCATTCCCCTTTTCAAGCCAGGCTACAGAGTTGGTTACAGTCTGAGTATATCTCAGTTGTTAAGTGTTTTCTTGTTATTGCTAATCTACTCTTTCAAATTCTCATCTCCTAGATGTCAGGAATTCTTCCATCATTATTTTCGCAGTGTAAGATTAAGCCCTGGAGGCATTATAATGAAAGATATCAAACCAGTAGGAGATATTCTGGGGGTGGCGGGGGTGATGTGGTTTGGGAATAGAGGTGAGGTTCCATGGGGTGGAGCCACCGGCCAAGAAGGAATTCTTAAGACACCTTAGGTGGAAAATGCTGGTTTTATTAAAGAACAGGGACACAGAACCCGTGGGCAGAAAGAGTTGTTGGACTGGCAGAAGGGGGGTGGTTTAGAAGAGTGGTGATTATATCCTCAGGAGTTGGGGGAAGTAAAGACAAGGGAGGTTTCAAAAGAACTTTCATACGCTAAAGAGGACCGACCTACAAGATACCTACGAAATACCAGAGGCCTTGCCATGGTCAGGTTAAGGTTATTTTCCCCTCTAGCAAGGTATTAACATTAAGATAGGTGGGAGATTCCTGGAAGAAAGTCGCAAGTGTCCCACCCAGGGCTGGGAGTTGGGGGGAGGTAGCAAAATGTCCTCTACTGGTTTGTCTCCAGCTAGCCTTCTGCTCCCTCATCAGGGAGGTGGACCTTAAATTCTGCAAAGCTCACCAAGTAAAATAAATTCTGTAATCCAAAGAAAGCCACCGAAAAAAATGGACAATCCTGGGCACCTGGGAGGTGCAGTCAGTTTCGGCCCAGGTCCCGATCTCTGGGTGGTGGGACTGAGCCCCCGCTCAGCTGTGCCTCTCCCTCTGCCCCTTCCCCTGCATGTTAGCGCATGCCTGCGCTTGCTCTCTCTCAAATACATAAAAATAAAAAATAAAAAACTGAACAAGCCTCCTCTTAAAGCTGTTTGTATTTAAATTAAATCCTTAAGATAGTGAACATTAAATCTGAGAACTTGGAAACAGCAAAAATGGAGAAACTTTCCTTTAAAAAAAAAAAAAGCCCAGATGATCAGATGATTAAAATGAAAGTTTAAAGAAATTGTTTGTATTTGAAATAATATACACCAATCAAGGAGCATTGGATAGAAACCAAACTAAAAGATGTATAAAGATAAGCAGCTATGTTTTAATATCTGAAGTGCTCATTTATCTTCCGCCTCCAAAAATAACTTAGAAGAACTGAGATTCATACAAACATAAGTTTATTATATTAAAAAAAAACTTAGGAGGAATAAGGAATTCCTTTAAAGAAGGAATCTTTAAAAAGACTCCTGGAATAGTCAGAGACTTAACAGAGCAATCAAACTAGTATAAGAAAGGTGAGATATACAAAGTTATGATCAGTGAGCACAGGGATGTTGCAGGAACCCAGGACCGCTCAGCAGTTCCCAGAACCAGGAAACGAATGTCACAGAGAGGTCTTGAGGAGGCTTCTAGCCTGAGGTGACTTTCATAGGACAGGGGGGCAGATCATAGCCCTCATCCCAAGCTCCTTCCTTTCCTGGCCATCTGCTGGAGTTTCCCTGAGCCAATAGGAAGTGGAAGATCCCTGCTGCCCGAGCTCCCATCAGAGGCCTGAGGTGAGACAAGGTGGAGAGGGCAGACTGGATGCAGAATGCCAACCTGCAGGTATCAGCCCAGCTGCTTCAGCAAGCAGTTTTTAACAAACGGAAAACAAGACATTCTGTTGGTAGAAATAGGAAGCCTTGTGTTTATGTTCTTTGCTTAAATGTCTGTGTTTCTAGCTAAAAAGACAGAATGGCTATGAATCGTTTTTATGAGGCTAAAGATAAGAATTAAACTTAACTAAAAATGCTCTTTCTTTTTAAAAGCAGAATCTAATATTTGGAAAGAAATTCAACTAATGGGGTGATAAGAGCAGGCCTCAAGCCAAGAAAGTGATATAAGGATTAACTAAGGCTAAAAGGTCTTCATTTTTTCAAGAGCCAGTTTTAAATCTTCTAATAGCAAAAGCCCAGATTTTAGAAAGGGAGCAACTTCTCGAACCTCCATCTTTTGATCAAAGAATTATTTATGAGGGCGCCTGGGTGGCTCAGTGGGTTAAAGCCTCTGCCTTCAGCTCAGGTCATGATCTCAGGGTCCTGGGATAGAGGCCCGCATTGGGCTCCATGCTCAGCCGGGAGCCTGCTTCCTCCTCTCTCTCTGCCTGCCTCTCAGCCTACTTGTGATCTCTCTCTCTCTAAGAAAAAAAAAGAAAGAAAGAATTACTTATGAATCTCTGGTTTTTCGATAACACATTTTATAATTTTGAAGGTAAATATTAAATTCTGCTTAAATTTGAAAATGTGATTTAAAAGTATGTGTTACATAACAAAACCAAAAACTTTAATGTTTTATCTTACCTGTTTTAGAAGAATATTTTGTGTTTCTTTGTGCAAATTAGCACAATTGGTAGTAATACAAAAATTGGAAATTTGGGACAAGATATACATTACTGTCTTTCAAGAATTTTCGATTTCTTGACTAGAACAAAGTACATAAATTCTTGTGTAAATGTAATAGGAATTTAGGGTTGTCCTTACAATGTTTTAAAATTTAACTGACTTAGAATTTTACAGACTGATAATAGTTTAAAAATGTGAATCTGCTAAACAGAATCTATAGAATCCAGAAAATAAAAATTAATTTATATGATGTTTATGTATATACTTTGATTTTTTCCTAACCTTATTAACAAATTTGTGGAAGGAAGAATTTATCACAGAAATAGATGTGTGTATTTGTCCAATGTCTCTGTGATTTTGGAGTTCACACTAGGGATTTTTGTAGTTAATGTAAAAATGTTTTCAAAAAGAAAAAAGCAAGAAATAATACTGGATTTTGTCATGTTATTCAAAAGGAGATTTTTGAAAAACCTCCACAGCATAGATTTACATGTACTGTGATCTGCTGGTCATGGGTGATTCCAAGAGAAGAGTCGTCTCCCTAATTTCTCCATAGGAAATTTAAAGACTTTGTTTTTGGATCTAAATAATATCACCTGAGAGAATCATTTGGGGTGACACATAGCAAGCATCAGAACAACATAGATAGTATAATAATAAATAGGATAATACATTAATTATGATAGTAAAGGGATGTTTTATATCATAATATAAGGAGAAGCTTGTGGTTCTGACACAGCTCATCCATTTAAAAGCTTTAATATAGACAGAATTTAGTGAAGAAAAAATTTAACTGAATAAGCAAAACCTTGTAAAATCTGATATTACTAGGAATTAAAGAGTTTGAGGCCAATTGGCTTGTTCAGTCAGAACTCTCATACGTGAACATTGTAAAACAGCTGTATTTAAAAAATTGTAGATGAACTTTAGCAACAAAATTAAAGTCTTTTTTTTTAAGATTTTATTTATTTATTTGACAGAGAGATTACAAGTAGGCAGAGAGGCAGGCAGAGAGAGGAGGAAGCAGGCTCCCCACCGAGCAGGGAGCCCGATGCGGGCCTCGATCCCAGGACCCTGGGATCATGACCTGAGCCGAAGGCAGAGGCTTTAACCCACTGAGCCACCCAGGCGCCCCAAAATTAAAGTCTTGTTTAGAACTTTCTTTTCTTCCAGGGCGCCTGGGTGGCTCAGTGGGTTAAGCCTCTGCCTTTGGCTCAGGTCATGATCTCAGGGTGCTGGGATCGAGGCCTGCATGGGGCTCCCTGCTCAGCGGGAGCCCACTTCCTCCTCTCTCTCTGCCTGCCTCTCTGCGTACTTGTAATCTCTCTCTCTCTGTCTGTCAAATAAATAAATAAAATTAAAAAAAAAAGATTGTCATTAAAAAAAAACTCTTTTCTTCCAATTGTCTCAAAGATTACTCGCAGAGAGATTCACCTCCCTCTTCCGGTAGTTTAATAAACTTAAAAAACCTAAAACAAAAGGAAAAAATAATACAAAAGAATAAGCATACGAAGAGGGTCATCTTACAGAGTTTAGAGCTGGACTCTTGGAATATCAACTAAAACTGACCAAAAAACCCAGACAAACTGAACAAAACTAGCCCTCCTAAAATACTGTTGACAGTCAATGGGAAAAAAGTAATTCAAATGCTCATTCCTAAACAAAAAGAATCTCAGAGAAAATTACAAACTCCCTAAATATTTTCTGAAGTTATCATTCTGAAACTTTCCAGGAATATTTGTAATCAAAAAATAAAGCTCACTTATGGAATCAAAACATTTTAAAAGGAACACTATCATATTGCAATTGAATTGAAATTACTAATATGAACTCATGTCTTTGAAAGAATACAATTCTCAGAGCGCCTAGGTACCTAAGTTAGTTATGCATCCAACTCTTGGTTTTGGCCCAAGTCATGATCTCAGGGTTCTGAGACTGAGCCCTCGTTGGTCTTCACACTGCGCATGGAGCCTGCTCGGGGTTCTCTCTCCCTCTCCCCTCCATCCCTCATGCTCTCTTTCAAAAATAAATTAATTAATTAAATAAAAAGTAAATAAAAGAATACAATTCTTATGACTCTTCTATCTACCAAAATGGCCTAGGGACAATGCCATTCTAAGGCTCTGTACTATTGTCCATGAAAAAGAACAAGAACTCCTTGAAGACAGAGATAATTCCAACTGTCCACAGTGAACCTGTAACATGTTCTGGTGCCAGAAAGAGATATATTTCCAAGGTTAATGGAATCACGTTAAAAGTTCACGTAAAGGGTTTCTCAATGAACAAAGTGTTGGCAATTTTGGCATCTAAAGATGAATAAAGATGTGAGTTAATTGTGAAAAGATTGAATTTATGAGTTCATAATGATACACACAAGAAAGGTAATATAAAGTATTCTAAGTTGTAGGATGTATAACTCTTGAGTCTTTGCTTAATCATCTCATGTTACCAACCCATTTAATGTGTTTCTTAAGATATATTTATAATTTCTTAATATGTTTATATTGGAAGTTGTTTTATATATTTTTAGGCTCATTTCCTACAGAGATACTAGCACGTACATTTTGAAATATACTAGTGGCAGGTATTTTTTACTTTAATCTGTATACTGCTATAATAACAAATAGCAAATTGAATTTTACATCTAAGGTTTTTTGTTTCGTTTTAAATCTGCCTCATTATTCTAGGTATCAGCAACTCTTTCTCTGCTAAATCTTCTTCCTTACTTGAGTCTACCTTTCAGACTAATCTTGTTTCTATTTCATTTTTTTCATGTATTTAATTTACTTTTATTTTTTCCTTTTTGTTATCAATCAAATCCAGACGCTTCATCCCACCATTTGATGCCCCGTGGTCCCTCCTGTTTAATTGTATACAACTCCAAATCTAATTTCTAATTGATTTAAACTGTTTTTAATGGCCTTGCATATACTTTCAGTCTTTGGCTCCTATGGTTCCTTCCCTCTATCCCTTTCCTCAAGTATAACCTATTTCAAATTCTTTAAGTATGAGCACCCTGCTATGGACATTTCTCCACGTATCCAATAAATCCTTCTCTAATATTCCAAAAAGTCCTGGACTCTTCCTTTATGAATCTCTCTATTTTGGTTTGTGTCACACACTAAACACTTACTATTGTGGTTCATATTATTTTGTATGTTTATCATCTCACCTTGTAGAGAATAAGTTTGCCATAGCATCGAACACATTATTGATCACATGCTAGATACTTAATCAATACTTGCTAGTTTCGTTCATTCGCTCATTCATGTTTATTGGTTGTATACTTGCCAAAACAAGCTTTGTTTTTGTCACCTGGGCTATTATACTTACATCATGCTTTGCCTCTGATCCACTTAATGCATACCTGTAGATTCATTCAATCCCATTCTACAGTAAACATCAATTGCTTTTATTATTATTATGTTACTGGATGCATAAACAGAATCTTAGATCAATAATTTTCTCATTTAATGACCATACTTTGCCTTAATATTCATAGACTCACTTTTTTCAGCCATCTACCAATAGTCAATATTTGGCTTATCCCTGCAGCCTGCCGCTGCTCATCTGAAACGCTGCTGGTCTCATTCCCCAGACTTTCTAGAGGTAAATAGCCCTTCTCCTCTCGTGCTCCATGTTCCACATAATAGACTTATTTCACCTGGATAAGCAAACTTTGAGAAAGTAGACCTTATTTCTCTTGACCAATTCTGCTCTTCCAGTTGCCTAGCAAAATGCTAGTGGGCACAAAATACATGTCCACTAAACAATTAGTTAAAGATTTGCTTATATTTGCATTGGGGCTTTTCTATCATTTTTTTGACTTGCACTAATTGCAGTCTTCATTATCTACCTGAACAGACCTGGATTTTAATTTGATTTTGTTTAGAAATTTATTAACAGCAATTGCCTTCAACCTGTTCTTTCCCCAGTAAATACCTTGCAATTGACTTTTTTTTCAGTGTCCAGAACACTGGTTTTCAAAAAACACTTAGTTCGTCCCGTTACCAACTGAGTCTAATGCAGATACTAGCCTCAGTGAGCAAGTGAATGCAGTTGTAGCATAAAGTCAGAATTAAACTAGAGCTACGCACATTTGCTATCTAAAAATTATATTCCAGGCTCCATCTCGACTAGCCTAATCTTTGAGCAAAATTTAGTTCACATGTGAATTTTTTTTTTTAAGAAATAGACTCTTTTTTTTTTTTTAAGATTTTATTTATTTATTTGAGAGAGACCATGAGAGGGGAGAAGGTCAGAGAGAGAAGCAGACTCTCCATAGAGCTGGAAGCCTGATGTGGGACTCGATCCCAGGACTCTGGGATCATGACCTGAGCCGAAGGCAGTCACTTAACCAACTGAGCCACCCAGGTGCCCCTCACATGTGAATTTTGATAAGACATTATTTCACCAAAAGTGAGAGTCCTCAAATCATAGATCTCCTCATAGTGAAATTTGTTTGAAATTTACAAATATATCTCAACTGCACCTTCACCCTGGACTACCTAAGAATTTCAGATTAATATGTTCTCAGATCAAGGTATCTCACGTGTTTACCAGCGTTTTTATTTAATCCTAACATGATTACGTACTTACATATATAATTCTAGAAAAATGTTTTTCTTTTCCATTTTCTTCTTTTTAAGATGGAGATGACATTTGTACAAATATACTGGATTCTAAAAAGATCTTCCTGTTTGAGTTTCTTTATGCACAATGGGAAACAATCATATTTTCCAAAAATGAATTCAAAAGGTGAAGAATAAATTTGAGCAGTGGCATTTTCTCTTTTACCTCTTGAATCCTCTAAGCCTAAACCACGCGCAATAGTAGATTCAGGATTTTAAAGTGCTATTATTTGGGGGGAAATGTTAAATCAATTTACATGCTTTTATGCTTCATTTTATCTTTGGCTACAAAGATATTTCTAAAATGGTTTACGTTCTAAGAAATGCTTTCCATGTCATTATGACAGGCTTTGCATTATAGATGATTTGGAGAGAAAGAAAGCAGAACAAGGAAAAACAAATAAAAACAAGGGATTTTAATTCCCGGGGGAGGGAAAGAATATATAATCTGGGTGTTTCTTTTTAGAAGAAATGTAACTTGTTAGTACTACTTTTGAAACGGAAGCAGCATTTAAAAAAATAAGGACTTAACATTATATTACACTGTCTTATCCTCAAGACCCTTTTGGTTTCCTTCTTGGTATAAAAAGGAAGATTAATTAAATATTTAAATCATTTATTTAATATTAAGCAGCCAAGGATCTAACAGTAACATTTTGGGTTGTTAACACAATTTTTTAAATGATGTTTCTGCATATATTGTGATAACTTTAAAAACCTGCCGGAAGGGGTGCCTGGGTGGCTCAGTGGGTTAAAGCCTCTGCCTTCGACTCGTGTCATGATCTCGGGGTCCTGGGATCGAGCCCCATGTCAGCCTCCCTGCTCGGTGGGGAGCCTGCTTCCTCCTCTCTCTCTCTCTGCCTATTTGTAATCTCTCTCTTTGTCAAATAAATAAATAAAGTATAAAAATTAAAATAAAATAAAACCTGTCAGAAAACAGGCATTAGTCTGTCCTTTACTTTTTAAATAGGAAGCCAAGTAGTTTCTTTCTTTCTTTCTTTTTTTTTGACAGAGAGAGAGATCACAAGTAGGCAGAGAAGCAGGCAGAGAGAGAAGGGGAAGCAGTCTCCCTGCTGAGCAGAGAGCCTGATGTGGGACTCGATCCCAGGACCCTGAGATCATGACCTGAGCCAAAGGCAGAGGCTTTAACCCATTAAGCCACCCAGGCGCCCAGGAAGCCAAGTAGTTTCACACAAAAAATTCCCATTCTTAACACTTAGTAACACAAATTTTGTGGGCCAATTCAATATGTTTATATAGACAGAGATCTCTTTAAGGTAAAACTTCATGAATATAACTTACCAAATTCTAAGGCTACTGGTACACAAACTTTTAAAGCATGGCAAATATTTTAGTTACTATGGAGTTAACTATGACATGAGAAGAGATATAACATTCAATTTTTCTCTCCAGTTGGAAAAATATTTTATATGATGAAAACATACAAAGTCTGTCATTCTCCCACTCTCTGATGGCATTACTACTTTCTCACGTTTCTGCCTCACTGAGACTTTGGCCAATGGTGGCACTTACAAAGAATAATTTGTAATTTCTCTCATTTAATTGTTCCCCTATAAAAAAGAACTAAAAGAATGCTTTTTGCCCTGGTGAAAGTAGTAATTGCAAATACATTCAGACTCAGTGATTACTGCTCTTTACTCATGTAGTCATTTTTATTAACAGAATAATAAAACCTATTCTGCTACTGAAAGAGCTTTAATTATTTGGAGGTTAATTCTTTGAAAGTCAATTTTGTGTGTGTAAAACTCTTTTTGTATGTTGGTCTTTACTAAATTGAAAAGTGTGGGTAATTATTAAGGCTTTTATTTGTTTAGTTTGTCTTTTTATACAACTTTAAGGTATAATTTATATGCCATGAAGTTCACCCATTATGATACAAAGGGTGATTTAACCACATGCCTACTATTCAGTAAGAATACTGTGTTCTGGAAAGGAACCAGGGAATTGTTATGACAATATCATAATGCAGAAAATGGCATTTGGACCACATTCTACAAATGTGTGGCACTGTGACTTTTCACTGAGTATGCCACCAACTTGGACAATGTTGGTCCATTGTTAAAAAAAATATTCACCACTGCAACCACAATACAATCCTAACTCTTTACAAAGTTCCCAAACAGTGTCTACCAACCTTTCATCCAGTTCTTCAACCTATCAATATATTTTATATTCCAGGCTCACTCAATTACATTTCATCCTGAATGCACCATATATTTTCCATTTTCTATAACTTGGCTTAAACTATTTCTTCATTCTTAAATGCCTGACATACATTTTATTTATCTTAAATTATCCAAAGCTTATAGCATTCAAATAAAATTCCTTCTATAATTTCTATTTTCCATATCAAAATGGATTTCTTTTTTTTTCTTAACTTTCCTAGGACTTTGGGTACCTCTGCTTTTTAAAAAAAATTTAAGATAGCCTATTGATTATAATTTACTACCTTACTATTCTTTAAATATCTTTTTTTTAAGATTTTTATTTATTTATTTGACATACAGAGAGATCAGATCACAAGTAGGCAGAGAGGCAGGCAGAGAGAGAGGAGGAAGCAGGCCCCCCACCAAGCAGGGAGCCCATTGTAGGACTTGATCCCAGGACCCTAAGATCATGACCTGAGCCGAAGGCAGAGGCTTTAACCCACTGAGCCACCCAGGTGCCCCTATTCTTTAAATATCTAGATGCCACCTACAGACCTAGTCCCCAGTACCCTGGCTCTGATATCTTGAACATATTACATGCTTAATTAATGTTGATATGTGAAAAAATGAAGATATTTAATAATCAAATATAATGTCATTTTCACCATTAATGTTTGAATAAGTTGAGAAATTACAGACTCTGAAAGAGGAATATCATAAAGCAGCATGAAATTAGAACAATGAGCAGACACTTCAGAAGACCCATCAAACAGCTCTAGGTAGAGTAATGATTTTTTTATACTTTTTCATATAGTAGCTACAAACATACTAAAGACCATCTAGAGTGTTCTAATGTCTGATCATTACTGACCTATAATTTTAATTAAATATCAAAGCATTTCCTCTGAGCTTTAATACGGAATGTTTCAAATATAAATTTAGTAATTACTTTTTCTTCATTGTAATTTCACCTACTCTTTTCAAATAACTGTGGACTGGAACCAGAAATGAGAAAACAGAAAAATTCAGTGTCAGAATGATTAGTCATAGGACCTATTTTCAATGGGAAAACATAAAGAATAAATATTTGCAAAATACATTCTATGGAAATGAAAAACAACAATACTTTAAAATACTATGCAAGAGGAGAAAGGTACTATAAGAATCCTGTGAGAATTTTAATATTGTTTTAATATCTAAATTTAATATTTAGATTTAATATTGTTTTTCAGGCAGACAGGATAAGTAGAACAAGCATAACTGTCCCATTTCTATGGCTCAATATAATAATATCACCCCAACTGATTAAAAAGTTGTTATTCATCAGAAAGGTGAATGGATACACATTGAAAAAAGAGATACATAGAATTCAACAAATAGCCCCTTTTAGATTGTATTTGCCTTCAGTTATTTTATATATATTTATTTTATGTCCTATTAGAACAAATTTCATATAAAATATGTGAAAAAGTTTATACTTACATTTAAGTATATGATAGAAAGGGTATATTGTCATTAACCATTGTCAAAATGCATATTAGTAAATTTAAAATATTTACCTTTTATCCAGTCAAAATCTAAATACTTTAAGACATTTCATTTAATTACCAAAAAGAAAAATAATAATCCCAAAGTAATTTTCCTAAAAAAATTTTAATCCAAGTTTTAACTAAGATATATTCTTCCCAATATCATTTTCTTCCCTTCTTAAAATCCTACCTTAAAAAAAAAAACTTACCTCAATAACCCTACACATAGGGAATATAGTCAAAAATATTGTAATAATATTGTATGAGGATAGATGATGACTACACTTACAGTAAGCATTGAATAATGTTTGAAATTGTCAAATCAATATCCTGTACACCTGAAATTATTTAACGTTGTATGTTAATCATACCTCAATAAAAATAAAAATAAATAAAATACAAGACCTGGTTCAATTGACTAACAAGAAATTATTTAACTTTTGCTTTTCTTTCATTTAGTTGAATAGTTATTGCCATGGATTTACTTTTAGTAAGAGGTTAAAGTAGTGATGACATCGATTCCATGCCTGATGAAAAACTTGATTCCTCCCAGAATCTGCTTCTAATTCTTACTCCATGGCAGGCATTACTGAAGAATGCACTGCACGCCTACTTTGCCATTGACCTGAATGCTCTCGACTCTCTTCCAGGCCCCATGTTCCAGAGCTCTCAGCTGTGGAAGGCCAAAACCATTGACATCTTCTAGTCTCTAACATATCTATGTATTGTCCATCGATTCAAGACTTCTCTTCGTCTGAAATAATGCACCGAAGACACCATACTGACATTTCCATTCTATACTGCTTCGTCATGATAGAGATTTCTCTCTGAAACCCATCTACCACTGTTTATATATACCATGGGAAACATAGAACTATATCTGTTCCTCTCAGATTCCTCAACACTTCAAGATTTATATTTCTATGTCTTTTCATTTCAAGACTCAAGTCAGGTGTTTAGGTACAGGGTAAAACTTCCCACAAACATGTTCTGTGTGTCAGGATAAAATCCTTCTCCCTCTGTTTTCCAAGATTTAGCCTAAAAATGGAGAAAAAAGAAACCTGACATCTTTCTTAAAATTAATATATGTTTAGTTGCTAGAAATGTGTTATAGTAATTGCTGATATGCCTGACAACTCCCCAAGGTCTAATGATAGCCCCACCTTTTGCAGATATAACACCAATGTTAGCAGGGTCAAAGAAAGTGACACAAGTTTCTACTTCAGCTTTGCAAGTTAGATTATTTTGTGTCAAAAGGGAAAGACATACTCATATTATCTTCCCTGCAATAGGATTATTTATTTATAATAAGGATACTTTAAAAAGTATGAAATCATTAGATACCATCTTGTGACCTGTAAAATTCAAAGACCAACCAAAAAGAACTGAGTGGAACAATCAGGCACTGTCATTGGGAAGTTATCTTTTCCCTGAGCATTTAAGTGGAAAAATGCCTTTCATAATCAACTCATTGTTTATAAATCGCCCAGGACTGGGTTATAAAATAGTCTATCATTAACCAAGAGACAGCAGTCATCCCTGCATTGGAGGCAGGCATGTACTGTGTGCCAAGCACTGTGCCTCTTTCTAGTCTTCCCACCTCTCTTCAACCTTTGGGACCTTCCCAATGGGAGGGTTTAGTTCCTGACTGCATACTAACTCACCTTCCAGACAAATTGGACAATCAACATTTTGCTCAAGTTCATGTCCAAAATGTCTTTTCTGAGGTCATGCCTGTGAATGACCGGCACGCTAAAATATTTCTTTGTAAAAATGCCTATGAACAAGAGAAAAGTATTGTTATTTTATGTCAGGTCTTATAATCATAAGAGACCTCTTTTGAAATTCCTGAATGTGTCTATTTGATGAACTCAGATTTTTTGCACAACAGGTTTATTACATGGGGTGTATGAAGAATTTTCTAGAGCACCTGGGTGGCTCAGTGGGTTAAAGCCTCTGCTTTCAGCTCAGGTCATGATCTCAGGGTCCTGGGATCAAGGCCCGCATCGGGCTCCCTGCTCAGCGGGGAGCCTGCTTCCCCCTCTCTCTGCCTGCTTCTCTGTCTCCTTGTGATCTCTCTCCCTCTGTGAAATAATTAAAATAAAATAAAAACTTTTTTTTAAAAAAAAGAATTTTCTTATTTAAGAAATGTGTTTTCAGTGACCCCGGGCACCACTTTTTTTTTTTAAGATTTTATGTATTTATTTAACACAGAGAGAGAGAGATCATAAGTAGGCAGAGAGGCAGGCAGAGAGGAGGAAGCAGGCTCCTTGCTGAGCAGGGAGCCCGATGTGGGGCTTGATCCCAGGACCCTGAGATCATGTCCTGAGCCAAAGGCAGTGGCTTTAACCCACTGAGTCACCCAGGGGCCCACATCACATATTTTTATACATCTTCCATTTAATAAGGAGATATTTTGAGGACATACATCACTCTGGTGGGATAAATCAACTTTGCTGCAAGACATGTAATTTATCTCCCAGTTTGATGTGTAATTTGGGTTGAAAAATTACCTGGTAACCCATGGTCAACTATTTAGACTCTAGTAGAATCCTATAGCAAGTCAAATTCTTTATCCTAAGAGAGAATTATTTATACACATGAAGAAAATATGGCTTTGCTCAAAAATCCCTGAGGTTTTTCTTACAATTCTTCTATTAATTTTGGCACAGGTCTCAACACGCATTCCCTCTGTTTTAGACACTTCAAGAACTGTTGAACTGGTAAAGACTTCCCTTTACTAGAATAAACTGCTTTTCTGGTCACATGATGAATGAGTTGGAGAAGGTCACCTATTCGGGGGTTATATGTGTTCAAAATCTAAAATGTTACACCGATTCCTCTACCATCTTCCCAGTGACATGGTGTTCAAG
This sequence comes from Ailurus styani, assembly GCA_002007465.1. Taxonomy (NCBI): domain Eukaryota; kingdom Metazoa; phylum Chordata; class Mammalia; order Carnivora; family Ailuridae; genus Ailurus; species Ailurus styani. The sequence continues at coordinate 1,849,590 of LNAC01000072.1, read as the reverse complement.
ATGCAGCTCCTCGCCCTTCACTTTCCCCAGGCGATCCCTCTGGGCCCTAAGTCATTGGATGCATAGAAACTTTTAAAATGTAATGGATCTTCATCAGGTTTAGCTCTCTTCCTTTTCCCTGCATAAAGGACTTGTCACTTCATACTTGATATTATAAATTTAACAGACAAGGACAATGTCCTCGAAGAGAGTAAATCCATCATGTTGCTAGTGGACAACTTTGGAGTACAGGACTAGGAATTTTACATGACCTTGAGGCAGAATTCTGAAAGCGTGTTGCTGTTATTTTGGATAAAAATAAAACACTTGGTCATTCAAGTGAAAAATCACAGAAAAGAACTGGCTTCACTGTATCAATAACCCTGTACTAATACCAGGGGGTATGTGTTTCAGTGATAAGGTAATACTCAGAGTAGCCATCCGTGGAGTTGCTCTTGAGTAGCTCTTTGGTCATATGTATATATTTCTCAAAGACCAAGCTGAGAAACTGAATGAGGAATTCAGAGAAATCGCCATATTTGCACGTTGCATGTCTTTAAATGTGTTGTTTATTGAAGTGAATTTAAGAAAGAGATAGAAAGATTGCTCAGGAAGAGTTAACGTGAGTTAAGTTCAGCTAGTCTGAATTTTTCCTCCCTTAGGAAACATGGAGCCAGAGAAATTTATAAAAAGGTGAGCTTTCAAAGCTATGTAAGTAAAAAGAAAATAATCACCAACACCACCACCACCATCTCACCAAATGGATCTATTAGGATGACTGTCACTATTCTGTTGAAATGGGATTTATGGTGATAGTTGGTAGTGGAACTGAGAGATGATTAGAGAAGTAATTGTTCCTCCATATAATCACTGGGTTAGTTCCTTTTCTCAAGTTAAGATGGCATAATATGTGTAAAATGAAGCACTGATTAATTGAAAACAGACTGGTTAAAAATGGAACAGATATAATTGCTTATCCTCTGAAAAAGCATATTCAAGTTAGTCTAACGTCACTCAATTAAAATAAATTCCATATGAATTAAAAAATTAAATTAATAAGTTAAATATGAAATTTTGCCACTCATTTGCTACCATTTAAACTTCATGGCATCAAAATTTTAAAATAAAATAATATTTTATTTCTTATTTATATTACATAATTCTGATCCATCCTATACCTTGCCTACTTTCAGGTTTAACTATAAATAAAAAACAAAAAAATACTCTTACCTTCAGATTAGTTTAATGTAAATAGAAATAGTCACAACCTAATCAACCTTGCCACATTTAAGATGTTCTTTTCCTTAGCACTTAGAATACCAAAATGAACAGGGGCCCCTGGGTGGCTCAGTTGGTTAAGCATCTGCTTTCAGCACAGGTCATCTTGGGGTCCTGGGATCAAGTTCCACATTGGGCTCCCTGCTCAGCATCTCCCTCTGCCTCTGCCCCACACTCGTGCTCCCTCTCTCTCTTTCTCAAATAAATAAATAAATAATATTTTTAAAAAGACAAAAAAAAGTCATTTTACAGTTTTATTTATTTCTCTTTATTGTGCTAAGAATACTTAATATGAGATCTACCCTCTTAAGAAAATGTTAAGTGCTTAATACAGTATTGTTAACTTGCACAATGTTGTATGGAACCTCTTGCAAATGTATTCATCTTACATAACTGAAACTTTACAGCTACTGAATGCCAACTCACTCTTTCACCCTCCCCTAGTCTCTGTCAGTCACCATTCTATTCTCTGTTTCTATGGATTTGCCTACTTTAGTATCTCACATAAATGGAATCATTCAGTATTTGCCCTTTTGTGACTGGCTTATTTCATAATGTCTTTCCAGGCTCATCCATGTTGTCCCATATATCAGGATTCCCTCCCCATCACCTTTTTTTTTTTAAGGCTGGATGTTAAAGGTTTAAATGTAAGACCTGAAACTGTAAAACTCCTAAAAGGAAAAAAAGGGAAAACTTTATAGCATTGGTCTAGACAGTGAATTTTTGGCTATGACAACAAAAGAACATACAACGAAAGTTAAGACAGACAAATGAAACTACATCAAACTGAAAAGCTCTGCACAGTAAAGGAAACAGTCCATACAGTGAAAAGCAACCTGTGGAATGGGAGAAGATATGCAAACCATTTGCAAACCATATATCTGACAAAGGGTCGATATTCAAAAAATATAAGGAACTCCTACAATCAGTTAGCAAAAAAACATATAGCACATTTAAAAAATGGGTAAAGGACTATAATGGAAATTTTTCCAAAAAGGATATGCAAATAGCAACAGATACATGAAAATATGCTCAATATCACTAATTATCAAGGAAATGCCCATCAAAACAATGATGAAATATCACTTCATACCTATCAGGATGGATATTATTATTTTTTTTAAAGAGAAGTAATGGTAAGGATATTGAGAGATTGGAACTCTTCTACACTGTTAGTGGGAATGTCAATTGATGCAACTACTATGAAAACAGTACTCAAAGTTCCACCAAAAAAGTAAAAATAGAACTACCATTTGATTTGGCAATCTCACTATTGGATATATATATATATACGAAACAATCGAAAGCAGAGGACAATAGGGGAAGGGAGGGAAAACTGAAGGGGAAGAAATCAGAGAGGGCGATAACCCATATGAGACTCTTGACTCCCTGGAAACAAACAGGGTTGCAGAAGGGGAGGTG
>LNAC01000072.1:1820091-1846853 GCA_002007465.1 Ailurus styani | reverse complement strand
GGAGGTGGGTGGGGGGATGGGGATTAAGGAGGGGGGGTGGGCATTAAGGAGGGCACCTGATGTAATGAGCTTCCATGTTCACTGCAGCATTATTCACAATAGTCAAGATATAGAAGCAACCTAATGTCCATGAATGGATGAATGGATAAAGAAAATATGGTATGTATATATAAAAATAATCATTTTTTAAAAGGACAATTAACTCAGTATTAAATTCCCAAAGAATAACATTTCAAAATATTATATGTAACCCTTAAATTAAGCAATTTCTGATCCTCGTTCTCCAGACATTCCCAAAACACGTTACTATTCATTAGCCTTATCACAATTGGCCAACCTCCGAGGAAGACTTACGTAAAAATAACACACACACAAATCCAGAGTTATTCTTTCCCAGTAAAAACCTTCGAATCATTTTTGGAAGTAAAGAACACATTATACCATTTTCGAATTTCTTGTCACTAGGTCAGAAGCCTATTTTTCTACCTATTTCATGTCCCTACCTATCCAGTGGCATTTCACCTTCGCAATTAAACTCTGATGTGGAACACAGCTGAATTCATCCTAGAAAAATCAAAATACAGCTCCATCACTTGAAGTTCCTTTATTGATCATGACAGTAATATCTCCAAAAGTTTCCCTCAGCCTGGTTAAGTTTGACCTCTAAGCAGCCTGGAGTTTCTTGGATTGGTCCTCATCAAAATGTCCTGTAAGTTGTTTTCTCACTCTCTTCTCTACTATTTCATTGCTGACCGACAGACCTGATCTCTCTACAGCATGCCCCATGTCTTTTGCACTCTATAATCTTCGAGCAATATAATAATTCTCGACTATCTCCTAAGTCTTCCAAAGCAGTTTGGCTTGAATGTAAGTCCTTGATTTTTGTGTTTCTCAGCTCTAGCACATCATCGGGGCATGACTGCATGAATGGATTTCCCAACAATGATCCGCAGTGACATGAGATGAAGTATCTACGTCAGTTAGGGTTGCTATGACAAAAATCCCCCTCCTCTGGAGGTTGGAAGTCTGAGATCAGGGTGGCCAGCATGCCTGGGTGCTTAGTGAGTCCCTCTCCCTGGTTTACTGATGACTATTTTCTCCTCGCAACTTCACATGATGGAGAGCAGATCACAACCTGAGCTGAAACCAAGATGTGGATGTTTAACCAACTGCACCACCCAGGTGCCCCATTCATCTTTATTTTAAACATACATTTTCAATCATAGTGCTTATTCAGTATCTATGTGGCAGGTTAACCAGATAACTAAAGACATCATTTTGGTCATTTCCAACCCAGATAAATTTTATTTAAGTGAACAACTTGAATTTTTAAAAAAAAAATCTGGGGTTCCTGGGTGACTCAGTTTGTTAAGTGGATGCCTTCAGCTCAGGTCATGATCTTGGGGTCCTGGGATTGAGTCCCGCATAAGGCTCCCTGTTCAGCAGGGAATCTGCTTCTCCCTCTGCTCCAACCCCCACTCATGTGCACTCTCTGTCTCTCTCTCTCTCTCTCTCAAATAAATAAATAAAATCTTTTTAAAAAAATCTATATTACGGCCCTTTGATAATGACCACATAGCCTTTGTATGTGAGAGGGAAAGTGAATCTGAGAGAGAAAGAGCATTTAATTTATAATACACATATGGAAAGCAAGCAGGATTTGGCAGGAACCCAAAAAATAAATATAAACACTAACAAGTAAACCTAATTCTATTACAAATTGATAACATAAGCATCCTGAAAGTGGTGGGCAAGAAAAGTACTGAGCTAAGTAATTTTTTAAAACAGTCCCTCAACTGGATACTGTAAGGCTAAAAACAACAGCTGTACCTAAATGCTGTTATCTAGTTAGTAAATCTATTTTATGGGTACATGAGAATTGAAAATACTTTCTCTGTGGGAGAAAGAAATTATAAGTAAGCAAAGAAGGAACACCAAAGTACCCATGGTATTGAGTTGAAATCAGAATTATCAGTATGAGTTCATAGATCAATAGATAGATAGATGATAGATAGATAGATAGATAGATAGATAGATAGATAGATAGATAGATAATAGATGTATGTACATAAACTGTCAGACACGTATATGCAGGTGTTTGCACACTTGGATGTATCCCCTAGGTTTTTATGTTGATATGACTAGAAGACTTGACAACGGGATAATGAATTTATTAAGCCCCAGCACTGCCTGTGACAATGTGAACATAGGGAGAGGATGGGTAACCATCACTGATATTCAAGTTCAGCATCAGTGCAGGATACTGCTCCCAGTTGAAAATAGAATTCATCACAGACTTTAATCCCACTTAAGTTTCATCTATGACTTTAAATCATTTATATTTTTCTCATGTAAATATAATAAGACAAACATGAAAAACCATTATGGAAATTTTGATTTTTACAACCTTCCTCTAATTATATAACTTGATACCATATAGACTCAAATTTTTTTTAAAAAATTAATAAGAAACACCCTAATCTGAAGAAATGTCCAGTAGAAGATGTCATGTAAACGTTTCAGAAAAACAGGCTATAATTGAGAGGTTAACATAAAGAGCTAAAAGAGTCTCGCAGTCAAAGAAACTGGATTCAGAAAAAGTGTTTATTATTTGCTTTTGTTTATTTCATTTACTTATTCATTCATTTGTGTGTTCATTCACTTATTCATCCATTTTGAACCCTGAATGTGCTCTGTTAGGTTTAAAAACAGGGCTCCACAGGGTATAATTTTAACATCACTGCCTTTTGTCTCCCCACCCTGCTATGGTCCATAGTAACTCATTCTAGAAGCCTAAGTCTTTCCTGCTGTTGGACAATAAATAAAATAGTCACCCATCATTCCTCTAGCTCTTTTCAGATGATAAAAAGGCCTTCATTTATTTCTAGTAACAAAAACACTCTCCAATGAATAATATTTCTGTTTCCAGGTAGAAATAAATCTTCCAGCTGCATTCAGAGAGGACTCTACCCAGCTCTGACCTATGAGGAGCCAGTTGTGAAAGGGCCAAGGTTGTTACCTTCTTCCTCTCTCACCTGGTGTTTCCACTCTGCTTCGCAGACTCTGATTTCTGGAAACTTTGGACTTTAGTTGATAAGGAGAAGGAGAGAGGCACCCTTGCATATTCTGGTTTTGTACTTGGCAGTTCTTTACAGCTGCCACTTTCTCCACTGAGCCAATTTATTCGGGTCACTTGGTAATTAGCACACCTCCTCTATCACCCCTCTACAGAGAACATCTGAGCATCCAGGGGTATGTTTTTAGCTGCTGTTTCTTCTACTTCTTTTCCTCCTTTTCTTTCTCTTTCTCTTCCCTATCGTAGTTCCCACTGATCTCCATGAAGCCATCCTGGACAGGATCCAAGGCAACCCTGTGTTGATTTCTTCCACTCGTGACCCATGGGAAGCACTCACATGACCTTTGACCTCACAGTTAGAAAGGGCAAACCTCTGACATCCGCCGTTTCCTGCCGTCACAGGCTAGACAGCCAACTTCTTATGTGTTTATTTTTAAGACATGAATGGAATGTTTTTAAGACATGAAACTTGAGGAAACAAATATCAAACAATCCAGGTCATCCTTCTGAAGCCCCTTCTTCTGGGCTTTGGGCTGGGGGAAAGAATTCCCCGCATAGGAACGACTTTCTCAATCTTTTCTCAATCTCCAACTCTCTTCTTAGCCTTTCTATCCTCTTTTGGTTGACTGATGATATTTGCAGAAATCACCTTTGCAAGAGATACAAAGAGGTCTTGAATCCTCCCTTGAGATGTATAACCTATATTTCCAGGTTTCAGCTAACTGAAGACTAAAGTAGCTTCATTGTGAAATGCCATTTGATAACAAATGTATTTTTTTAAGGTACATATTAAGGAGTTTCTTCTGGCTATGTATTCCTTGATCATTTGTGTACTCTGAACCTAAGGAATGGAAAGAAAGGGACTATGGACTGATTAGTGGGATTTATAAAGGTAATAAGCCAAGCAAAAAAAGACCCTACCATCAAAACTCAGTAAGAAAATATGGTAGTTGGGGACACCTGGCTGGCTTAGTCCATGGAGCACACCACTCTTGATCTCCAGATTATGAGTTTGAGCCCTGCACTGGGTGTAGAAGAGATTAGTTAAAAACAAAATCTTAAAAGAAAAAGGAAATACGGTAGCTGATAAAGTCAAGTATTATAAGATTTTCTACTTGTCTGTATGTCCTAAAATGATGATGAAGTATTTGACCATTATGACTCACACTGGCCAGCTATAATTAGTGAATATAATTAGTGACATTTGGATATAAGTAGCTTTTATTAACTAAAAAATTATTTATTATTATTATTAGTCAAATTATTATTATTATTAGTCAAATTATTGACTAATTTGGCTTTCAGAATCAATTTTAGCATATTTACTTTAAATAGCCTATAGATTATTTTTCACATATTGGAAGATGTAATTAATAGTAAATAGGCATAACTTCTAATTTAACAGTTAAATTTAGAAATGATCCAAAATATGAAGTTTCTATTAGGGTTTCTAGGCAATATAAAATTACCCAGGAAAATCTTAAGTAACATAAAGATTTTGTTTATGCTATAACATATTCTAGCACTTTTCCTAGGCAGTGAATCACTGCTGCCAAAGAGCAGTATGGAGATTAAAAATTTGAAAAATGACAAAACATTATAGGAGAGAATCAAGAGGTTAAGTGAACTGGCAAATCTAGAGTGAAATCACTTCAATCTAAGTGACAGACACAAATTTGAGAAAATGTGAACATTAATTCTGAACAAGAACTGTTCATCAAGTATAGTTTTTATGACCTGCATTGTAAAATTAAATAAAAAACTTGCATTTTTGAATTAATTTCATATATCTGCATTATTCTATCATAAAGCATTTAGCAAGCCCTCTCCCACATACACACACAAACCTCTTCCTTTCAAATATGTCAAAAGGTATGTTCTGTAGAGTAAATTATGATAGAATATGACAGGTAACAGAAAATATTTTTTAGTGGTTAACTGTCATCCTTAAAAGATCTCAAGTTGTTTTCAAAGTATAGTGATTAAATCTTACAATAACACTGATATTAAACACTAATATTAAACACTAATTAAACACTAATTAAATTAAACACTAATAGTAAAGCCCCATAAGAAGGAATTTCATTATAAAATTCGTTTTTGTGAAGGTATGATATGTTGGAACTTGCCTTCTTTTCTTACAGTCAAAGACATTTCAGGTCTTGAAACTGATGTGCATAGTAATAGGAATAAGAGAACGGTTTCAGAAGGGCGCAAAATATGCTGCTGCCTAGGTGATGAGATTTTAGAAAATTAGATCCCTGGTTCCAAAATGTGCTTTTCTAACTTGCTCAATGATGGCTGAAATTCTTTCTAACATGACCAAATCCTTTCATCCCAGAGTTAATTGAAAATCGAAAACTGCAAGTAACCTGGTAGGCTTAAAGGAGTGACATTTTCTCTGGTCTGGATTTCAGCACTGGAGGAAATCAGTGAGAACAGTGAATTCTAGACACCTTGATGAAAGATGGAATTTTCCCAGTAAAGGAAAGGAATTCAGAAAGACACCATGGTGTGCTCATAGGAGGTTCACATCTTAAACATTTCGCATATCTGCATCAGGACTTTGCCTTCTGTTGCCATAACTCTGACTGAAGGATGCTTAATAAGAACTTAGCTAAAGCACAATGTAGAAATGCACCATCGGAGCACATAGCTTTTCAGTGAAGAGACTGTGGATGTGGATAATTCAAGAACAAACCTATTTTCTTACTTAGTGAAATAAATCATGTAATGTTATCATTATATTATTGTCACCATCTACCACTTATCCATCTTTTAGAAAGTACTAAGAATGATATTACAGACACTGAAGGTGAGAAAGGAACCATATTTTTTGAATAATCTCAGAGAGCGCAATGAAAAAAGTGGCATTTTGAATAACAATGAAAATTATTTTTTTTAATTTAAATTCAATTTAGCACCTGCACCCCAATGTTCCTAGCAGCAATGTCCGTAATAACCAAAGTGTGTAAAGAGCCAAGATGTCCTTCAATAGATGAATGGATAAAGAAGATGTGGTCCATATATATAATGGAATATTACTCAGCCATCAGAAAGGATGAATACTTCCCATTAACAATGAAACTTCTATTCTCGCTTTAAGTCATTGTCCTTTCTTTGCTCTAACCCATCTTTACTACATTTAGTTAATCTGTTTTAAATATGTAGCTATTTTTAACAATAAATAAGAAATCTACATAATGCATATTGCAGAAGAAATACAGAGGAATGAGTTAGAACTGGTCTTTATTTTCATGTATTTACCAGACTCGTTGGGAAAAGCTAGGACAGACAGCTAACAGCAACATAAGCTAGATAACTATAACATTTTATATCTGTACAATGTTTTCCGTTTCATATCCAACTGCACTGTAATATACAAATTCATAGCCATAGAGAACACAACTTTTATAAATGAGGAAACTGAAAATCAGAGAAGCTAAGAATTTCTTCTGTCTCAAAGCCCAGGGCATTTGTCTTATGTGTTATAAGCACAGTCTTCACTTGATCAGTAATTATTTACTGAGGGCCAAAATGTTGCCAAAATGACATTGTTAACTTAGAATTGCAAATGATAATACTTCCTAGCCTGATAGGATTCATGATCCTTGGGGAAAATATGAATGAACAAATCAGAGTACTATAACATGAAGGAATGCTAAATTAAATATATACACAGTTTCACATATATTTGGGGCACTGTATTAGTTTTGTATGGCTGCTATAACAAATTTCTACAAACTTAGTGTGTTCAAACAACACTAATTAATTAATTAATTAATTAATTTTAAAGGTTTTATTTATTTATTTGAGAGACAGAGAGAGCACTAGCCAGGGGGAGGGGCAGAGGGAGAGAGACTCCCCGCTGAGCATGGATCCAGACCAGGCTGGATCCCAGGATGCAGAGGCCATAACCTGAGCCATTTTCAGATGTTTAACTGTCTGAGCCCCCCAAACACCCCAAACAACACAAATTTATCTATCAGTTCTGTAGTTCAGAAGTCCAAAATGGGGGGCACTTGGGTGGTTCAGTTGTTGGGCGTCTGCCTTTGGCTCAGGTCATGATCCTAGGGTCCTGGGATCGAGCCCCATGTGGGGCTCCCTGCTCTGTGGGAAGCCTGCTTCTCCCTCTACTGCTCCCCCTGCTGGTGTTCCCTCTCTCACTGTGTCTCTTTCTATCAAATAAATAAATCTTTTTTTTTTTAATTCCAAAATGGGGCTCACTAGGCTAAAATCAAGATGTCAGCAGGGTGCATTCTTTTCTGTAGGCTCAAGGTGGGAATCCATTTCTTATCCTTTTCTGACTTCTGAAGGTCATCTACAGTCCTTGGCTCATGACCCCCTTCCCTCATCTTCAAAACCAGTGATGTTGAATCTCTCCGAACTTGCTTCCTATTTTTTTTTTAAGTACCTTTATTTTTTTGAAAGAGAGAGAGAGGGAGCATGTGCACAAGTAGGGAAGAGGGGCAGAGGGAGAGAGAGACTCTTAAGCAGATTCCACACCACACCCAGTGTGGAGCCTATGTAGGACTCAGTCTCACTCCCTGAGGTCATGACCTAAGCCAAAACACTTAACCGACTGAACCACCCAGGCACCGCTAACCTGGCTTCTTTTTTTTTTTTTTTAAGATTTTATTTATTTATTTGACACACAGAGAGAGATAGATTACAAGTAGGCAGAGAGGCAGGCAGAGAGACAGGGAGAGGAGGAAGCAGGCTCCCCGCTGAGCAGAGAGCCCGATGTGGGCCNAGAGAGAGAGATTACAAGTAGGCAGAGAGGCAGGCAGAGAGACAGGGAGAGGAGGAAGCAGGCTCCCCGCTGAGCAGAGAGCCCGATGTGGGCCTCGATCCCAGGACCCTGAGATCACGACCTGAGCTGAAAGCAGAGGCTTTAACCCACTGAGCCACCCAGGCGCCCTGACCTGGCTTCTTTAACCACATCTCACTCTGACTCTCCTCTTTTGCCTCCCTCTTCCACTTTCAAGGACCTTTGTGATTACATTAGGCCCACTTGGATAATATAGGATTGTATCCCTGTCTTAAAGTTGGAGTTAGCAACTCAATTCCATTTACAACTTAGTTGTCTTTTTTCATGTAACCTAACATATTTCTAGTTTGTGGGGATTAGGACATGAATATATTTGAGCAACCATTTCTCTGCCTACCACAGGTGCAAAGAAGGAAGTGGAGAAGATAGAATTGCTTATGAAAAGGTCAACAATGATTACTCTCGAAATATGATTAGGACCAAAGTGCTGTGGGAGTTCTGAAGTGTGAAAGACTTGCATTGTTGATGTGATGGAATCATAAGAACATTGCAGTTGACAAGCTCTTCCTGAAGGTGAATCTATATATGTTCCTTCACTCTCAAAGGGAGGGCAAAGCAGAAAATGTTCAAGGCTCAAGAATGAACAAGCTAGAAAACCAATTTGAAGATAAATTGTTTTGCCTTTAACAAACATTTAAATTGAGCAAGAAGCCCCTAACATGCAAATTTGGAAATCAACGGGATGTTTCTTAGCAACTTGTCAGCAGATAAAACTTAACACTTTATTTTGTAATTTATGCATTTCAATTAGTGTTTTATCAAGAGGTTCACAACTGTTGCCAAATGGAAAAGAAGGACAACATATGACACTAAAAGTTTGGGTTAGATTATTAGTAATTGTTTTTCTGTAGAAATCTTATTGGTCATACTAGGTCACGTGTTCCAATGAATTTTGAAAATTATATATTATGTACACATATGTTTATTATATACATAATGTTTTGAAATAGTACCTTAAATAGCTTTTATTTTTAGAACAGTTTTAGATTTATGGAAAAATTGAATAGATAGTACATATACCCTGCCTTCATGTTTCCCTATTATGGACATCTTACATTACTGAGATTTCTTTATTACAAATAATGAACAAATATTGATACATTACTACTATCCAAGGTTCATATGTTATTCATATTTCCTTAATTTTTGCATAAGTGATCTTTTTCTATTCTAGGATTTTATCCAGGATACCATAATACATTTAGTCATCATGTCTTCCTGGGCTCCCGTTGGCTTGCAGTTTGTCATACTTCTCTTGTTTTTGATGATCTTGACAGTTATGAGAAGTACAGGTCGGGTATTTTGTAATATGTCCTTTTATTGGAATTTGTCTGATGTCTTTCATCAAGTGTTTGGGAGGACGACCACAGAGGGAAAGCACCATTTTCATCACACCATATCAAGGATATGTACTATCAACATGACATCACTATTGATGTTGACCTTGATTACCTGGCAGAGGAAGCATTTGAAAGATTCTCCACTCTGAAGTTGCACCTCCCTCTGTCCAGCCACACTGTCTTTAAAAGGAATTCACTCTGTGAAGCCCATATTTAAGAAGTGGAGAGTTATCTTACCCTCTTCAAGGGCAGGGTATCTACATAAATTACTTGAAATTCTTCTGTATGGGAGATTTGGACCTTCCTCCCCGATTTTTTTATGTATTTGATCATTTATTGATATCAGAATGCACTTATGGATATGTATTTTTAAACTTTGGGTTAAAATCCAATACTACTTCATTTATTTTGTTGCTCCAACTGTTCCAGTAAATTTTTATTAGAAGATAATGCTACTTGTAGTTTTGTAATTATCAGGAATACAAAAGCTATATCTGTTCCAATCAAAGGTTGTATAAAATTGTTTTTTAAGTATATAAATTGGATTAGGTGTTCTGGGTGTGCAAATTTTTCCTGATCTGTAATTACAGTATTTATGATTATAAATTTACTGTTTTAAAATCACAGGGAAATTATTTCCAAATAATAGCATAGACAGAATATTTTATTCAGGGCCACCTATTTAAATAATAATAAGTCTATTTCTTTCCACGTCCTTTATTATTTGACAGTTGAATTGAATAAGTGGATTTAACTACAGAAATGTTCTTCATATTTAAAGTAAAATATAAGATATTGAGAACAAATAATAACAGAATAATTGCTTTCAGAACTCAAAATTCTCTGCAGGCGTATTTTGCAGGATTCAAATGGTATAAAATAAAATTACTCTTACCAAGGAGATATCCATGGTTCACACCCTGGTTCAGGAGTACTTCGAATATATTATCTATATGGATGATTGTGAGCAGAAATGCATTTCCCTTTTTGCCTGATCTCATTGGTCAAATGTCTGATTTAACATTCAGTGCAGCGCTGTAAAGAGGGATTGAACTTTCAGTGTTTAATCACTTTAGCCAGTTTTCATCTGTTCAGCTGATTTCAAACCTTTTCTCCAACTTTACACTACACAGAAATTCCACAAGTAAGCCCATTTCGTGATGGATATTTTGTGCTGACAATTCAATAGACTTAATGTTCACCCTCAAATTCATGGAACCAGCAAGTACACTGGCCTTATGTGACCTTTGAGCATATGAAACGGGCTTGATTTCTGGACTCCTCAACCCTTTTCACAGTTGCAAGCTTAGCATTTAAAAAGTACAATGTTAAATTGCTTTTCCTGAGTTATATAGTTGTTAGAGTAAAATAGACTTTTTTAAAGAATGGTTTATGAAGCATATAAGCAAACTGAGGTTGACAAAACTCACTTGGTAAATATTTAGCACCAGTTTGATGAAATGGCACATCTTTACTTGCTGTTTCTTCCTTTGCGAAAAACCGGCCAAAGTAATGGCAATGAAGTTGAATGAAAAAGCAACTGACAATACAACAGTATGCATCTCTCTGCCAAAATCTGAACTCTTAATGGCCTGAGTCAAGGCCAAAACCCAATAGCTGAGAAGACTGCTTAAAAGGCATTATTTCCATGAAATTCAAGATGGATTCGGTATTATACAATTTTACATTAGATAAGGTAAAGAGCAAATTGAAGAGGACATTTAGTCCATTCCCTTACTTTCAAATAAGAATGCCCAAGACCCCATTTAATTTTGTCATAAGACCAGAGAAAATGAAAATCTCCCCTTCAAAGACATTGCTCAGGATTTCTTAGTGACCTGTTTCAGTGTTTAACAATTCTTAGGCAAGTAAGAATTTTATTGGTTTTGAACAAAGGTCATTGTATGACTTCCAAACTGAAGAGTTGACACAGTATGATCTTTGAAAAAAGATTATAAAGATAGGAACTTAAAAAAAAACAGAGGAAGGAAGGGAAGAAGGAAGGAAGGAAGGAAGGAAGGAAGGAAGGAAGGAAGGAAGGAAGGAAGGAATTTTCCAGGCTAATCAGTTTCTGGTACATAAGGCCTCAAGGACTTAGAATTGCTGCCCCTGCAGATTTGTACCCCACCCTTGTTCCTGCCTATCCTACCCAATGACAGATGCACTCAGTCATCATATATTCATGGGAACCTTTATGGTTGGTCACAAACCCATGCACTCTTGAGGGTAATGTCAGTGAACCCAGTCTCCAAGCTATTTTCATCCATTTCTACCACTGGTCCAATAAGAATGTCATCTCTCATGACAGGCCCTCACAGGTGACTTCGAGGAACCTGCCAGGAACAGGTGCCAACATCTACCTGTCTCTACTACTTGGATCCTGCTCACTGTGGCTACAGCATCACCTCGGCTGCCCTAATACGGTCCCAAAGTGACTCCAGCTTCTGTAATTTCACTGGGGATTCTGTAGCCCTGTAGTTTTATAATATACATATGGCAAGCAACATAAATATATACATGATTTTATGGTAAATTTCATAAAAGAAATGAGATCAATTGTTTCTGTCCTTTAGAAAGACTTACCCAGAAACAAATAAGACATCAATATGTTTCTAGTCTCTTTAAAAATGAGAATTGGAACAGTATCGGAAAAGAATCTAATGTATGAACTTAATTCTGTAGCCAGATAACAGTGATGAGAATATATGATTTTGTGAGAAATGTCCAGTTCCTTTATGCTCTTTTAAGTGTTATTTTCAACTGGATGTGAATTTTAATTGAGGAAATAGCAGTTATCTTGCTTTAATTTTACCTACCAGGGTTCTACTAGGCAGATTGTGTATGTATATGCATTTTTCTACGTGCATATAAATGCAAATGTACATCCAAATAGTGTCTTTCTTTTCTCCATTTCCAACAGAATTTGATAAAGGCTTCCATTATTTTTTGACAAAATTATTACACAGGTGTGGCATCTATATGTCTTTGTTTCTAGTCCCCTTGCACTTTGTGTCATGATGTTTCTATAAAACTCTTCTAGGCTACTTGCTTGCTTTAATGACTAACCATTTGTTGATGATAATATTCAAACTTCTTACCATGATGAGAAGACCTCTGTTGCAATAGCATTCACCCCTTATACTGTTGTAGACATACTGAACAATTTGCTGTTGGCAAACTGTGACAAGCTTTTCTACATCTTGGCTTCTATCCCTACCTACTCTTCCAGTTTCCTCTGGCCCTCGTCTGACCCCTATATGTCATTCTAAATTTAAGTGGTCCCCTCTTCTCTGCGTTTCCTGACCCTCTTTTAAAACCATGTATAATTTTCCTCACCATAATATCCATTTTGTCATTACTACTATCACAGCATTTATCAAATTGGTATAGAATAGCTATTTACTGTTCTTCTGTGTTTCTGGATCACAATTTCTCCGATGGAAGGTTATGTTCCAAAAGTTAGCATATTACCTGGCATGTGAAATCGCTCAGGAATGTGTTATGTGAATGATAAAATAATTTGAAACTTGTAATTGTATTATTTTCTTCCCAACTCCAAACTGCAACTACATGATGAATGTGGGTCAACTATGAGGAAGTATATAAGGGCTGACAATTTTAAATACATCCTACTGCAAGAAAATTTCTACATAGATTCTATTGTTTTATTTTCTTTTACCTTTACCCTATTTGTATGCCACAGATATTACAATATTTTCCCTATATTCTCATCTTGGAACTTAAACTTTTTCTTTGTTCTTTGACCTCATAAGGAATAAAACTTCACCAGTGTTTTGAATAGAAACCTTTGTCTATTTTTTAAGCTTCCTTGGATTTGTCTTCTCTCAGTTAATCAAATTAAACTTTGTTTTTCCACCTTACTCATTGGGAATCATTATTTTCCCATTGAATATTATAAGTTCCTCAAAATCATGAAGAATCTGTGACAGCATTGATTTTATATATTTTTTTAAGATTTTATTTATTAATTTGACAGAGAGAGATCACAAGTAGACAGAGAGGCAGGTAGAGAGAAGGGGAAGCAGGCTCCCTGCTGAGCAGAGAGCCTGACGTGGGACTCGATCCCAGGACCCTGAGATAAGACCTGAGCCAAAGGCAGAGGCTTTAACCCACTGAGCCACCCAGGTGCCCTGATTTTATATTCTTGATAAATATAGGCAAAGAAACTTAACAGTTAGCAGAATTATATAACTAAGAAAATCTCTTAGTCAATAATTTGTCAATATTCAATGGCAGGGTAGACCATTTCCAATAAACAAAATTTTCCTTTTTCCTCATTAAAATATTTTCAATGGTGTTTAAAAACATTATGAGTTCTTTATTCATATTGCTTTGGAGGACAAATGGCAATGCTTTTGTGCATAGATATAAATTGATAGAGTTTGAGCTCTATAAGGAAGACATGATTATAATACACACATGTCTGCATATAGCATAAAATATGACAAACAGGCTCAGTAAGTGTTCCTCCAATATGGCATAATCATTTATATACAATGAAATTCATTAATCATTAATCATTAATCATTTATATACAATGCATTAATCATTATATACAATGAAATTCACATTAATCATTANGTCTGCATATAGCATAAAATATGACAAACAGGCTCAGTAAGTGTTCCTCCAATATGGCATAAAAGCATTAATCATTTATATACAATGAAATTCACATTACCACCTCAGCGTTTGACGTTTCCTGTCACTTAAAAAAGGGAATGCAAATCATTTGGTCTCATGAAATCCTCATTATTTTGAAGAGATGTGCAATAAAATATTTGCCTTACTTCAAGGAGCTTTTATGTGCATGAGTTTTCATACTTATCAGAGATTACTTCAGAGTAATGAAATTCAGCTTCTAAAACTCAACTGGAAAAAAATAATTTAAGTTAATAAAACTCTTGTTTTGAGTCCAATAGGACAATTGAAGAGCAGGAGTGTATTATGGTATTATTTATCTGGGCTGTCAAGTGAGCAGGTCATGGATACATCAGACATGGCATGTTGGGAATGTCGCAACCACCACCAAGGTTCTCCTTTTGACTTTTAAGCACTTGCCATAGACTCCATATAGGTTATGCTTTAGCTTTAGCATAGTCCTTTACTATGTCTCTTTTTCTTGTATTATGGACATTTGACCCTGAAGATGTCACAGGATCTAAGGGAGTTTTTATGGGCTACTATCACAGGGTCACTTGTAGGAAAGTGGTTCCACTGATGTTGTACTGAACCTTTCCCCACATCTCTTTCATTTACTATGTCTCAACATTTGCTTGGATGTACCATCTCACGTTATACTGAAAATATTTCTTAAATGTCTGTGTAGAATTTTTCTTTCAGAGTTTTACCTTATGATGGCTGGACATCATAGATAATTATTTCAATTTAAGAGTTCTATCGTGGGGGGCGCCTGGGTGGCTCAGTGGGTTAAAGCCTCTGCCTTCAGCTCAAGTCATGATCCCAGGGTCCTGGGATTGAGCCCCACATTGGGCTCCCTGCTCAGCGGGGAGCCTGATTCCTCCTCTCTCTCTGCCTGCCTCTCTGCCTACTTCTGATCTCTCTCTCTGTCAAATAAACAAATAAAATCTCAAAAAAATAAAGAGTTCTACCATGGAGCACCTAGGTGGCCAAGTCATTAAGCGTCTGCCTTCAGCTAGAGGCTCGAGTCGTGAACCCAGGGTCCTGGGATCTAGTTCTGTCTCGGGCTCTCTGCTCAGTGGGAAGCCTGCTTCTCCCTCCCCCACCCCCCTGCTTGTGTTCCCTCTCTCGCTGTGTTTCTCTCTGTCAAATAAATAAATAAAAATAAATAAATACAAGTTCTATCGTGCAGCTAGTACATATGTGCCAAGGCCATGCTAGATTATGCAAATCAAGACAAACAATACACAACACTGGCTCTGAAGGGTTTTATCATCTTGGTTTTTGTCATGAGGTTCACATACTATGAAATATAATGTGTCTGAATAAATAAAAGGAGACGATTAAGCAGTTAGCTCAGTAGAACTTTAGGAAAGAGAAAGTACCTGAGCTGAGTGAGATGTCTGGAATGAATCTTAAAGAAACTATATAAATTCAGCAGGTAGACGAAGGAAAAGGACAGATGTCATCTGGGGTAAAGATCACACAGCGGCATGGACCTTGTCACGATCTGGGAGCATAAAGAAGGGAGCATCAGCTGGTTTCGCAAAGACAATGCGTGTCATTCGGGCCTTGGTATTTAGACTCTTTGAAACTCCATTTCTTTCATTTGTAACATGGAGAGGCGAATAGTAATCACTGATAATTGACCATTGAAATGATAACAGATAAAAATGAAGACAAAGCACAGTGTCTAGCACGTAAAAGGTTCTCAAAGCATTTATCGTACTTATCCCAGGGTCTGTACATGTTGATGGTGTTGGCAGCTGTTTGGACAGTGCCATTAGAAGTTCAGTAAGTGCAGAGTTTAGGATACTTGTTAAGGACACTTAAGCAGCATCTGAGGGGACTTGCTGTCTATAAGATTTGTGCTTCAGGATGATCTCTCTAAATGATAGAGTAGAGATACCTACTCATAAATGCACATTTCAGCAATTATGTCATGTCCTCATTTCCCTCATTAAATTATTAATTTGGCTTTAATCCTGAGAAGTGAATTGAATTTCTTCTCTGCCAGCTATCCCTAAAATGAAAAACCCTTGAAATATCCCTGAGGCTCAAGAAGAAAAGTCCTATACTCTGAATTAATACTCTCACTTCCCTAAACATGCTTTGCAAGTTAATCTAACAACTACAACAAATCTTCGTTATGTTTTTAAAACAGAGTTTTCAGCAACTGTTAAAGTGAAGATATTTAAACATCTTAGAACAAGCATACACTTAAAATCATAGGATTTATTTCTTGGGAGGAAAGAGAATGAAAAGAAAATTTAACGTCAGTTTTTATGATCAGTTATGTTAACCTTTTCAAATTTGAAATGTAATCAGCTGAAATCTCTGAGCTGAAACACTGAGGAAATGAAATGAATTAATAAATATTTGTTCCATAATTTATTGAGCCAAAGTTTGAAAGCTGAAGTCAAAATCAGTGAGAAACAAACACAAGCAGGACTTTTACAACATGCAAGGCCATGAGTATTGTGAATATTTACTTTGGCATATAGAAGCCAAAGAGAAAAGAAGAATAGGGTTTCATTGCATTTATAAATTCAGAAGGAATTCATCTGGACCAAGAACCAGCAGCACTATTTATAGTGTATGTGTGTGTGTGTTTCTTCTTAATTAGAAAAACTCTCATTTTCTTTCAGTCAAAATCATGAAATCAGAAACACAATTTCACCCGTCTACCATATTCTTGCAAATCATACATCACTGCTACTGCTAGAATAAGGCAGGTAAAAACAATTCGGCAAGTTATTTCAGATAAATTACTATAAAAATGTGTACAGAGAGTATTCTTACCATACAAATAGTACTTGTAAGTTAACTTGTCAGAATTGTAAAACAAAGAAGCTACCTATATCTTTGCAAGAATAGATAACTGAATAACTTCAGTTTCAGCTAAGCTTCATTAAAATTAAAAATTCTGGGGCACCTGGATAGCTCAGTTGTTTGGGCAGCCAGCTTTTGATTTTAGCTCAGGTAATGATCTTGGAGTTGAGCGCTACATGGGTCTATGCGCTGAAGGGGGAGCCTGTTCAAGGATTCTCTCTCTCTTCCTCTCCCACTGTCCCTCCCCCTGCTCATAGTCTCTCTGTCTCTCTCTCTCTCTGAAATAAGTCAATAAACCTTTAAGAAATTAAACTAAGTTAAAAACTCTGCTCTGCAAAACACAATATCAAAAGAATTAGAAGACAAGACACAGATTGGCAGAATAATTTTACCAAAGACATAAATGATAAAGGACTGTTATCCAAAATACACAAAGAACACGTAAAACTCAACAATATGAAAACAGACCGCCTGATTTAAAAATAGACAAGAGATCTAAACAAATGTTGCTCCATACAAGACAGATGTCAAATAAGCATGAGAAGATGCTCCATGTCATATGTCATCAGGGAAATGCAAATTAAAAAAACAATGAGATACCACTACACACCTATTAAAACGTCCAAAATACAAAACACTGACAACACCAAATGCTGACAAGGATACTAAGCAATGGGTACACTCGTTGGTTGCTGGTAGGAATGTAAAATTCTACAACCACTTTAAAAAACAGTTGGAGGTTTCTAACAAAACTAAATATACACTTTCCATATGATTCTGCAATTAGACTCTTTGGTATTTACTCAAATGAGGTAAAACTTATGCCCACCAGGGGTGGGGAAGCACATGAAAATGAATGTTTATTGAAGCTTTATTCATAATTGCTAAAACTTGGAAATAACCAAGGTTTTCTTCAAAATGTGAACAGATAAATATAGTGCAACTGTACAATGGTATATTATTCAGAGCTAAAAGGAAATGAACTATCATGCCATCAAAAGACATTGAGGAAACTTAAATGTATATTACTAAGTGAAAGAACCCATTCTTAAAGAGATCCACACTTATGATTCCAAGTTTATGACATTTTTAAAAAAGACATCTCTATGGAGACATAAAAAAAATTAGTGGTTGTCATGGATTGGAGGGAGAGAAGGAGGAAATGGGCAGAGCTCAAAAGACTTTTAGGACAGTGAAACCATTCTGCATGGTACCATAATTAGGTGGATACATAACATTATACATTTGTCAAAAAAAAAATAAAAGAGACTGTGTAACACCAAAAGTAAACTGTACTATAAACTGTGGATTTGGGATTATAGCCACCTGAGAATGTAGGTTCATCAATTTTATGAAACATACTACTCTGGAATGAGATGTTAATCTTGGGGAAGCTTGTGTGCCTAGTAGGGGGAGTGGTAGCAAGAGGTTATATGGGAACTCTGGGCTTTCTGCGGAATTTTGCTGTAAACCAAAAACCACTCTGAATACTAAAACCCTATTCTAAAGTGTGTACATTTAAAAAATGCAGTGACATTTGGCCAGATGTATTAAAAAATAATTTATACATTTCTGTTATAGAGTTGGAAAGGAATTATATGAAGATCGTTCAGATCCTTAGTTGTGCATACGCTACATGTCTTCAAGCTAAACTGCGTTGCTGTTTCAAAATGTTTTTGGTTCTTTGAGTTATCCAGATTATTGTCATGAAAAATTTTCACAAAAACTGTGCTTCCTAAAGACAGTAACTTATAGGAGTTTTAATGTCAAAACTGCAAGAATGGGAAATACCACATAACGTAACATCATTGTGTGTGAACAATGTATATCACCATTTTAAAAACTGTGAACAGTTTGAGGTACAGAATCTTTTCCCTTTCTAACCACGCCTTTCCCAAATTTACTTAACATAAAACCATTCTCATGAAAGATCTGCTTCTTGCAGTTCAGTGTTCCATGAGTCGCAGTTTGGGACAGAGCTGTTCTAAAGATCCTAAAAAAGGCAAGGAAATATAGAAAATAGACTGTTTTGTGCTAATTATAGTGGGGAAATTGAGGAAACTTCCCAGTTCTTCTAGTGGAAAAGCTATCCTTTCACAATAAAGGACAATTTTAAAGGACAGGTGTTAGTGACATCTACTTCCCAGGAGAAATGAGCGCAATTCACTACCCTAGAGGTTTATTATGGCAGGAACCATCAGGGAAGCCATCTCAATACACAGAAATCTCAATCTGTTGTGTTATGTGGGTGTCCCTCATACCCTGTGATACTTTTGTGCCTTTAATGAATCTATTACAAATAATAAAAAGAGATAATCTCTCTACTTCCAAACAGTAGAAAAGTAGGAGAAAAAAAAAAGGAAATTTACAGCAGCAATGCTTAACAAATACTGCCCCAGTCAAGTGATCAAGGTGCTCATCAACAGAGATAAATCATGGTGATAGTGAACTCTTGATACAATGTGGCGGCCTTCCACCCCCAAACACATAATCCCTGTCTGATCACAAGAAAGAAATCAGCCAAAGCCACGTAGAGGGGCACTCGAAACAATATCTGGGAGTACTCCTCGAGGTTGCCAGGGTCATCGAAAATAAAATCCAAGAAACTTTCATAGAACCGGAAGACTTAAGAAGACATGACAACTAACTGAAATGTGGTGTCCTGGAACAGAAGAAGGACTTCTGGGACAAATTAAGGAAATCTGAATATAGTTCATAGTAATGCACCAAAGTTGGTTTCTTAGTCTCAAAAAATGTGTCATAGTAATAGAATGCATGAACAGTAAAGAAGATAGTTGGTGAGAGAGACCCAGGCACTTTCTGTTACATCTTTGAAACTTTTCTGGAAATCTAAAGCTATTCTGAAATTAAAAGTTTAATTATTTTTAAAATCACTGAGCCCTTTAGATAGAAGCAGCAATATTTCCTCTATAGAGATAAATGTGTTATTAAGAGATATTATATTCCTTGACATTTAGGGGAGGAATAGGCTCTGAAATATCTCCTTTGATACCATTTTTTCAACTTGTCTGAAATTGCCTAGATTTCATAATTTTTGAAGAGTGGGTGAGAGTAACCTTAGCTATTATTTCTTAATTTTCCTACTGCTTTTATCAATAGGTATATTTTCCATATCACATCTGCTCTTGTCATGGAAAGTGCATTGCTCATTGGCTTCCTTCCTGACAAACTGACACGGCTTGAGTAATTGCCTCATGTTTTCCAGCAAGTTGTGAGACAAACACTGAGTAAGGATATATATCAAAAATGCAAGATAGCAAAAGCTCTTTAGTAAGGTAGCCTGAGTAAATGGAGGGGAGTAAAGAGAAGTAAACAGGAATCCCCTTATCTGTGACACTTCACCAAAGGTTATCTTAATAGTCTACCCAGCAACATCAGTGACTAATTCCAGTGCCACATTTGTCATCGCAAGAAGTACACCAGCAATGACTGCAACATAGGAATGCAGATGATTTCTTGGAAATGGATGGCCTTAATTTCTTTAACCACATTAAAACTTGTTTACTTTTATAAGCACTATCTTCATTATCGGAATTTCACTAAATACAGAAGGTAAGTAAGAGTGATAGATGCTTAAAATCTTTTAAAAAAAAGAGTGATAGACGCTTATGAATTTCACATGAACTAATTCAGAGTACAGTATTCAGTAGCACTTATAGAATTTTTAAAAATATATATTTGAATAGCACCAAATGTGAACAAAATCATGTAATATATTCAACCAGCAGCACAAGACTTGGGCTTCAGACTTGTTTCCTTCATTTATTAGCTCTTTGGCACATGTCTATAACTTCAATTTCTAACTCTTTCTTGTTTCATCTAAAGCTAGATGGTCATACTCTGGCCTGAATATACCTTAATGCCTCTGTGAGGGTCAAATATCACATAACATCTCCAGAGGGGAAAGATGGAGCTTGGAATACCGACCTGGGAGTCATCAGCACCAAAGCTATATTCAAAGCCATGGCACTGGATGAAATAATTCAGAAAATGTATGTAAATAGAGAAGAGAAAACTTACAAGAATCAGTACTTCTTTAGGCCATTTCTTCAAGTCAGGAAGAAGAGAACGAGTAAGAAAAACAGAAGGAACATTTTGTGAGGCAGGAGCAGCAGCAGAGAGAGAAAGATTTCAATATATGAAATGCTCAAATAAGAGTATTAAGAAAAGGGGCAACTGGGTGGCTCAGTAGGTTAAGCATCTGCCTTTGGCTCATCGTAAGATGATCATGGTCATGATCTCAGTCAGGGTCCTGGGATTGAGCCCCGTGTCAGGCTCCCTGCTCAGCAGTGAGTCTATTCTCCCTCTTCCTCTGCCCCTCTGCCTGCTTGTTCTTGCTTTCTCTCTCAAATAAATAAGATCTCTTAAAAATAAAAGAGTGTTAAGAAAGGTTGTGGTTTTGACTACATGGAGGTTTTGATGATGCTTACAAGTACCATTTCAGTGGAAAAAATAGGAAATAGGGTAGTCTGAGAAGTGCATGAGTTGTGGGATTAATGTACCAAGTATCTACAACTATTTTTAGTTTTGTTATAAAGAAGAGAGAAGAGGGCGCCTGGGTGGCTTAGTGGGTTAAAGCCTCTCTGCCTTCAGCTCAGGTCATGATCTCAGGGTCCTGGGATCGAGGCCCACATCAGGCTCCCTGCTCCAAGGGAGCCTGCTTCCTCCTCTCTCTCTGCCTGCCTCTCAGCCTACTTGTGTCGAATAAATAAATAAAATCTTAAAAAAGAAAAAAAAGAAGAGAGAAGAGTCAGTAGTGAGTGGAGGGGCATAGGATCTACACAGTTTTAATTTTTATTTTTTTAAATAAAGATATATAGTTATATTATAATCTGATATATAACTTGATATATCTATACTTAACTCTTGGGTGTGTATAGATATATATACTATATCTTTCTATACCTGGACCTATACCTTTGAGAGATAGATAGATAGGGTTGATAACATAGAATAAAGTAGGGGAAATCTTAAGAGAAAAATCCTCTGAGAATCAGGGAAACTGATGGTGTAAAGCCCAGTCCAAGAGCAGGAGAAAATGAAATGAGATGTGCCAACTAAAAGAGTAAGATGGGGGGAAAAGGCTGAATTCCTGTTTCCTCTGCCTTTTGTCCTAGTCAGTCCTTCCACTGACTGGTTGCTGCTCACCTGCATTCAGGAGAGCAATCCACCTATTCAACAGCCACCATTC
The DNA here is from genome assembly GCA_002007465.1 of Ailurus styani. NCBI lineage: Eukaryota > Metazoa > Chordata > Mammalia > Carnivora > Ailuridae > Ailurus > Ailurus styani. The sequence continues at coordinate 1,824,900 of LNAC01000072.1, read as the reverse complement.
TGGATGTTTCTCACTCAGACACACCTGGTACCCACAGCCCATCCAGAGCCACACGTAATATTCTTTGCCATGGATCAGTTCTAGGATAAGTAATCAAGAAAGTAAAGAAAGAGTCAGACAATGTGGTGATTGAAACAAAAAAAGGAGGAATGAGTGGTTTAGTTACCATCAAAAGTAAAGGCTAAGGTAGGAGCTTATGAGTAGGTGATAAAGTTGGGTGAAGAAAATATGTTCAGAAGTTTGGAAGTAAAGAAACCAAGAAGCTAGGTTTATGTTGCCATTTTGTATGTTTGTGTGTTTTTGTACAAATCAGTGCACATGCATTTTTCCTTCCTTCCTTCCTTCCTTCCTTCCTTCCTTCCTTCCTTCCTACCTTCCTCCCTCCCTCCCTCCCTCTCTCTCTTTGCCATTGTTTTTAGAGTTTCTAGAGAGAAAAAATATGGAACACAAAACTTAAAGTATTCTCAAAACAGAGTTGTTAATATTTATCATACCTGAAAAGTGATCCTTTGCATTCGGTTCCGAGATTTCCTCAGTTAGACTTTGATGGAGGTATTTTGCGATCGGAACAGTTGTAGAAATTATGAAATAGAAAACTCCCAGTGAATATACTAATACAAAAAGCATAGTAGTCCAAAGAGTCACTACGTTGTTGTGAACTTTAGTCTGATTCACTAATTTGTTAAAGACAGAAAATATTTTGCTATCATTAACTCATATATGAGGACTTTATTCCAAAATGAGGCACTAAATAAGTATAAAATTAACTAGTTGGGTTACTCATGTCAGTTGATGGCAGTGGCACGGCACAGGTGAAGGTGTTTAACCTTGACTATAAGCTCAGCATCTGCCAAACTGCCTGAGGCCACGTGCGGAATTGGATAAAATAATAGGGCTCCTGAGCAGGAAAGGACAGCCTGGGGACGATGAGTCCCCACATAAGACATGACTCATTTCTCTACTCCCAGGTCCTTTAAATGCCTTAGTAACTAACAAGGAGACCATCATATATCACGATACAACAAGCATCCAGGGACGAGAGCACCATTTTAAAGAGAGATGATCTCTTAATTCATATGGAGGCATTACATTTACTCCTTTTTCTCAAATAAAGACATTATTGATATCATATAGAATGATATTTTAAAGTTGTATTCTACTATGAGGTTAAGCGTTAGCCCTCAGGGATAAATTCCATGATTCTCTAAAATTAATTTATTTTCAAAACCATAATTAACAGTTCACTAAAATCTCCAGCACCATAATAGCAATAGAACAGCTCCTAAAGTTCTAACTACATGCTCATAAAATTTTGATTACTTCTTGTAATCATGCCATCTGGTAGCTTGGTTATAGCTACATCTTAAAACTTACTGGGTACTGCCTGATTTTTTTAATTTTTTTTTCAGTATTCTGATAATTCAATACCTTAGGAATATAAATATAGTTTTTTCATCTTTAAAAATTAAACTATAAATTGTTCATATATAAAAATGATAATTTAACTGGTTTTCTTACTATCAAGTACTGTAAGTACTGCATTTAACATTTATTAAATCCCTATTGAATTTAAACTTAAAAATTATGCATCTAAGATGGAATAAGGGCATTTAGAATATTACATTTTACCTTTCTGTCAAGTAATGTAATTGTAAGTAAACATAAAACTAAATATCTTATTTTTAATTGTGCATACTCTCAGAAGTTCTATGCAGTCTCATATATTTTAAAATGATAAGAGAGAAAAGACTACCTTTAAGAGAATCTGGGTTCCATCTACCATTCTCAGATCAGGATCTTGGTGGCGTGACTAGGCAAACAGGGTTAGATGAATAAAACTCTCCTACCTCTGGGGGTAGCTGGGTGGCTCAGGTGGTTAAGCTTCTGATTCTTGGTTTGAGCTCAAGTCATGATCTCAGACTGCCGAGATTGAGCCCCACATCAGGCTTCACACTGAGCATGGAACCTGCTTGAGACTCTCTCTCCCTCTCTCTGCCCCTTCCCCTGTCCTCTATGTGCTCACACACACTCTCTCTCTTAAAAAAACAAACTCTGGCTACCTCTGTAAGGACAACTGCGGATGTTTAGCTTGGGCAGGCATCTAGGAAGCAGCATTCGAGGGAAAGAAATAGAATGAAAAAATTGGTGATTGGCCCCCAGAGACGCATAACAGATGCCCTGACCACCACAACTCGTGGAGGAATATGACGTTGCTTGATTTTTCTGGTCTTTTTCTACTGTAAGGGAGTCAGACCCTGCCCCTCAAGTGTTCCTGATCAGCAGAGAGGTTTCCTTGGGTTGTTCCAACCGGCCCTCTGTGAAACCACCAGCACACAGGGAAACCACATCAGAGCCCCACTCATCAGCCTGACTTCTCATTATGGGCCCCAGCACGTAGACCTCAGTTCCAAGGAGCAAATGAAGGAAAATGACCCATCTATGGACCCATCACAAGAGAATACAAGATGAGCTCTTAAACGGGTTACTTGTTAAGACAGATGAAAGAGGGACAAGATAATTTACATTTCGGAATGAAAAAATATCACACAATTTCATCCATTAGGTTTTTTTGGAGTACAGGAGCGTAACTGTGAGACCCCAGAAGTAAGCTTAGAATATTGAGTGAACAAACGCCTTAAGCAATAGAAAAAATATGTAAAGAAAAAAGTAGAATAAAAAAGAAACAAAACATCTATCTGGGAATAGATAGGCATGGCCTGATTACCATTATTATTAAATATTATCTAAGGGAAGTTAAAGTAACCAAGACATTTTTGAGTACTCTGTTTTTTTTCCTCCTCCTCAGGTCTGGCTCCATAAATAAGTAGATTTTTAAAGAGAAACATTTAGTATGTCCAGGGTGTTAAGCTAATGTTCTATTACTGTTTTAGTCTATTTTTTTTTAAAGGAAGTTAGGCACTTTGAGATCCACATTCAAAAATAGCCACCAGTACCCCAAGAAGATGTGAAACACTTCCCAATAAATAGAATTAATATCAGAAGAGGTGTGGGTTCCGAATGAATGCAACTCAAGCTATTTAAGTTTTTCCTGTTTTCCTACCAAGAGTGTCCAGACAGAATAATGGATATAGTTCATGCAAGTTAAAAATTCTCTTAAAAATGTTATTGCGTAATTTACTATTAGAATAAATATAGAACGTTTATTTTGGTTTTAAAAGATATTTTAGACAAAATAGTAAGGAACAGAACAATAATGTTAAACTAAAAATTCCTTCATGCAAACTTAAATTAATTATAAAACCTTTCATTTCTTACTGAAATCTCAAGATAAGAATATTGAAAGGAAAACAATGGAACGATTAAACGAATGACAACTCTATTCAAAGCAAGCCACTGTAGTTTTTTGATAGCTTAAAATGTGTACTTAATTTTAAAAAGATGCTTTTCTCATTTGAAAATGGTAAAAATGCATACTTTCTGTCTAAAAGTTATAAATTTTTAAAGGTTGACTATATTAGGGGAAAGATGTGATAAATCATGATGATAAAAGACTATCATTACAGAGCACCCTAATCCATCATTTTAAATAGATTCTACATTAATCATCTACTTAAATCTGAATGTTCAAGTAATCATAATTTATTATGATAATTCAGACCAAAAATAAACACCAACAATGAGGGCTGCATTTGCAGGACAATACTAATTAGGTACAGAAACTACCCTTTCCCCCAAAACAGTAAACCTAGTTTATCAGACTTAACCATATTCAATGCAAAGCACATATATTCCAAGAAGTCATATTGCTCCAATGGTTGCGCTCACTTTGTTCAGACAGATTGACTAATGTCAAATACAAAGACTCATTCAAATCTCGGTGGTGACATGGACAGAGCCTAGATCACAAAACATATATGTCTGTGTTTCAATTTGGCATTGCATAATTAAATTTCACAATTTAATTTGGAATATTCTATAGAAAGAATCTACAAGCAATGCGTGCAACCAAGATTTTGCAACCTGCAACAAATTTACTGCCTTACAGTTCCCTCCTGTGTTTTCCAGAGTTCTATTAGCAGCTACCATACAGAATGTGCAGAGGGTAAAAACAGAAATAGCTTCCCTTTCCTTTCCAGCAAAAGCCATACTGCTATTTAATTTCTTTAATATATAGAGGTTTCATGAAAAATAATATTTGACAGAGTTTTGCTGTAAAGTAAATGAAATGATACAAATTTGTAAAATAATTCCATCGTACAAAATAATAATAAAATAAAATAAATATAGAAATAAAGAAATTTAAGTGTGTGTGTGTTAAAGTCAGTGCCTCCAGAAAGCGGCAAGATGGCGGAGGAGTAGGAGACTGATGATCATCAGGTCCCAGGAATTCACCCAGATCGCTGTCAAACTATGCTGAACACCCACAAATTCTACAGGAGATCGAAGAGAAGAAGAGCAGCGATTCTAGGAACAGAAAATGGACCACGTTCCGGAAGGTAGGCCCTGCGGAGAAGTGACTCTGCAGCGACGGGAAGATAGACCCCGGGGGGAGGGCGGCTCCCGGCAGGTGCGCGAGCAGCGGAGCACAGACTCGGAACTGTGAGAAGTCGGCTCCATGGAGGGACGTCGCCCCAGAGACCAAGCGGGGGGTGAAGCCCTCTTGGGGACAGTATGTCAGGACCGGCGGGGACACAAAAGACCAGGGGTGTCTGAGCGCGACCGAGCTCCCAGGTCTCAGAGAGAAGCCGGCGGGAGAGACGGAGCTGAGCTGAGGTGTCTCTCAGCTCGGGGTTACCTTGGGCTGGGATCTGAAGCTCAGCCGGGCCACTGATCTGTGAGCGGGGACCC
>LNAC01000072.1:1761424-1817515 GCA_002007465.1 Ailurus styani | reverse complement strand
AAAAGGATTATTCACCACGACCAAGTGGGATTTATTCCTGGGATGCAAGGTTGGTTTAACATTCGCAAATCAATTAATGTGATACAAGACATTAATAAAAGAAAGAACAAGAACCATATGATCCTCTCAATAGATGCTGAAAAAGCATTGGACAAAGTACAGCATCCTTTCCTGATCAAAACTCTTCACAGTGTAGGGATAGATGGTACATACCTCAAATCATAAAAGCCATCTATGAAAAACCCACAGTGATTATCATTCTCAATGGGGAAAAACTGAGAGCTTTTCCCCTAAGGTCAGAAACACAGCAGGGCTGTCCAGTATCACCACTGCTATTCAACATAGTACTAGAAGTCCTAGCCTCAGCAATTGGACAACAGAAAGAAATAAAAGGCACCCGAATCAGCAAAGAAGTAGTCAAACTCTCACTCTTTGAAGATGATATGATACTTTATGTGGAAAACCCAAAAGAGTCCACTCCAAAACTGCTAGAACTCAAACAGGAATTCAGTAAAGGGTCAGGATATAAAATCAATGCACAGGAATCAGACGCATTTCTATACACCAACAACAAGACAGAAGAAAGATAAATTAAGGAATTGATCCCATTTACAATTACACCCAAAACCATAAGATACCTAGGAACAAACCTAACCAAAGAGGCAAAGAATCTGTACTCAGAAAACTATAAAGTACTCATGAAAGAAATTGAGGAAGACACAAAGAAATGAAAAAATGTTCAATGCTCATGGATTGGAAGAACAAATATTGTGAAAACGTCTATGCTACCTAGAGCAATCTACACATTTAATGCAATCCCCATCAAAATACCATCAACTTTTTTCAAAGAAATGGAACAAATAATCCTCAAATTTATGTGGAACAAGAAAAGACCCCGAATAGCCAGAGCAATGTTGAAAAAGAAAACCAAGGTTGGTGGCATCACAATTCCAGACTTCAAGCTTTATTACAAAGCTGTAATCACCAAGACAGTATGGTACTGGCACAAAAAAAGACACATAGATCAGTGGAACAGAATAGAGAGCCCAGAAATGGACCTTCAACTCTATGGTCAACTAATCTTCGACAAAGTAGGAAAGAATGTCCAGTGGGAAAAAGACAGTCTCTTCAACAAATGGTGTTGGGAAAATTGGACAGCTACATGCAGAAGAATGAAAATGGACCATTTACTTACACCACACATAAAAATAGACTCAAAATGGTTGAAAGACCTCAAAGTGAGACATGAATTCATCAAAATCCTTGAGGAGAACACAGGCAGCAACCTCTTCGACCTCAGCCACAGCAACTTCTTCCTAGAAACATCACTAAAGGCAAGGGAAGTGAGGGCAAAAATGATCTATTGGGACTTCATCAAGATCAAAAGCTTTTGCACAGCAAAGGAAACAGTCAACAAAACCAAAAGACAACTGACAGAGTGGGAGAAGATAATTGCAAATGACATATCAGATAAAGGGCTTGTATCCAAAATCTATAAAGAGCTTCTCAAACTCAACACCCATAAAACAAATAACCCAGTCAAGAAATGGGCAGAAGACATGAACAGACATTTCTCCAAAGAAGACATCCAAATGGCCAACAGACACATGAGAAAGTGCTCAACATCACTCGGCATCAGAGAAATACAAATCAAAACCACAGCGAGATACCACCTTACACCAGTCAGAATGGCTAAAATCAACAAGTCAGGAAATGACAGATGTTGGCGAGGTTGCGGAGAAAGGGGAACCCTCCTACACTGTTGGTGGGAATGCAAACTGGTGCAGCCACTCTGGAAAACAGTATGGAGATTCCTCAAAAAGTTGAAAATGGAGCTACCCTACGACCCAGCAATCGCACTACTGGGTATTTATCCTAAAGACACAAAGGTAGTGATCCTCAGGGGCACGTGCACCCGAATGTTTATAGCAGCAATGTCCACAATAGCCAAACTATGGAAAGAACCTAGATGTCCATCAAGAGATGAATGGATAAAGAAGAGGTGGTATATATATATACACATATATATATATATATATATATGTATATATATATATATATATATGTATATATATATACACAAACACAATGGAATACTATGCAGCCATCAAAAGAAACGAAATCTTGCCGTTTTCAACGACGTGGATGGAACTAGAGGGTATTATGCTGAGCGAAATAAGTCAATCAGAGAAAGACAATTATCATATGGTCTCTGATATGAGGAACTTGAGGGGTAGGGTGGGGGGGTATGGGGCGTAGGGAGGGAAAAATAATGAAACAAGATGGGATGGGGAAGGAGACAAACCATAAGAGACTCCTAATCTCACAAAACAAACTGAGGGGTACTGGGGGGTGGGAGGGTAGGGATAGGGTGGATGGGTTATGGACATTGGGGAGGGTTTGTGCTATGGTGAATGCTGTGAAAGGCGTAAGCCTGATGATTCACAGACCTATACCCCTGGGGCAAATAATAATAATAATAATACATTTTAAAAAAAAAGTTACTGCCTCCAGACAGAATACCGAGGCAACAATGAAGTGATCTTATTTTATTTCTCATTTCTCAGTGATTACAATCTTAAAGAATTTGTTATCAGTATCTGTGCGCTGGGGTGAGAAGCCATTTAATCTATTTTGTCCAGTGTTCAGTTGCTTGTGGTGGGATAGTTCATCACATCTCTGGTCCTATCATGACCAGAAGTGGAAGTAAAACTAAATTTTTTAAAAAAGCACATTGGAGGATATTGAGGGATAAGCTTAGCAAATTTTAAAAAACTTTAATCAAATATTACCAAAATTGAATAGGCTATTTATAAGTGTATTTCTTATTTAAGAAAAATATAAAGAATAATAAGTAATTTTTGCAGAAAAAATACATTCTCTATCTCTGCGATTAATACTCAGTGAGATATTATGAAAGCCCTTTATTTGTGTTTTATAATTCATTAAAATATGAATAACTTATACTTTCTCATGGAAAATATTTGTACTATGAGATTATTAAGAATGGTAAAATATTCTTTTTTTGGCATAAAAATGGAATAAAAAAGAGCGACATAAATACTCTATACACATCAGTAGCTGGTGGGGTATTTTTATATAAAGATATTCCACAACGTCCTAATTCATAGTTAAAAAGTATTTACTCTATACTAGGTGTATATGTTTAATAACATATTTGTTAATATACTACCTAGCGAAGCACTGCATTATTTTCTTCACTATTAAGAAAAAGTCTCACTCTGCTTCCAGTTAGAACTGAGTCCATACTTAATTTTTACTAAATATTAGTTCATATTCTTATTTCTCAGAATTGCACAGTAAGTCAGTATAGAATTTTTAAATGTCCTCATGTTTTTCAGGTAACTTGTGGTATGAGAGTGTATATTTCCCGGAAGATCGGACACACCCAGAGCCTCCCATATCCCAGACGTTGCTCTCACCCAGCCTTCAAATATATCCTGACGTTACCACAAAAAATGGTATGTGTAATAATCGGCTCTATCGTGAGCCAAAGAATGAGATTCAAAGTCAAAAATTAGTTTAAAATAATTAGGCATATACCCATTGAAGACTTTGATGAACCTTGATTTCCAATCTGTGCAGTTCAGTGTAACTCTCAAGAAAAAAAACTCTTGAGTTACAGGTTGGCAGATGGCATGATTCATGGAGAAATTTGACTCCTAAGTCCAAGGTGTATGATTTACAATGGGGGAGAAATACCGCTTGGTTTTAAAAGATCCTTTTGAAATGGTGTACATAACAAAGCAGGAATAGCTTAGAATGAGTATCCAGTGAAAAGATGGGGAAATTACTATCATGTGTTTGCTTAACTTTATTTAATTTGCTATGCATCAATTTAAGGTTAAAATGACTTCTTCATATAGCAGTTTAATTAAAATGATGTTGGAATAAATGATCCTGCACTTGACAAAATCTGATTCATTGTGAGAAGAAAGATGATTAACTTGGGAAGGAAGGCTCATCTGGGCCCCTTGAATATACGAGACTCATACAGGGTGGTTGTGGTAGTGGCCAGTGTGTGCCTTTGTGTTGATGAGAAATTTGCTCCTACCAGTGGGTGAGCTGATCTATTTTATGCTTACTGCAGTTTTATTTGCCTGCTGTGTTAATGTTCAAATAAAGCACATTATAATGGCTGAGTCTAGATATGATAAATATGTGGAACATCAAGGTTTATTTATCATCTTGACAGCAAGAATAGTCTTCTGATGTACTAGAACTGGACAAAAGTACTCCAGGTTACTGGAATGGGCTTGAAATGTGTGTGCTTGATTCTGGGGTTCACATTCTCATCGCTCCCCTCTCCTACCGTGATGTTCTAAGGACCTGGTTGCTGCTGTCCATGCAGAGTTTGACTCTGTTCAAAGGCTGGAATGGCCTGGATGAGGGGAAATCTTTGGGATCCTCTGGATGTCTTGCTAGGATTTATTCTCCTATCAGAGCAATAAAGCAGCTCTATAGGTCTGCATTTCTTTTCTTTAATCCAATAAGTAATGAGGAAAAAACTCCAGCAGTTTAATCATGAATTACCAACTTGTATTCTAATGCAGTTTAAACCAATTAAGAGGCTGTTGTGAAAACAATGCAAATTTCATATGCATAATAAAAATGGACTCTCTAAAAATATAAATGACAAATCTTAATTCTTATAGAATTTTTAGCCTACGAACAAATCTTATGAAAATGTGTCATCTGACCATGGCTCCCAACTTATAATTGGGTATCTTCTAATTAAAGTATGTCTTTCCTGGGGTACCTGAGTGGCTCAGCCGGTTAAGTGTCGGACTCTTGATTTCTGGGGTACCTGAGTGGCTCAGCCGGTTAAGTGTCGGACTCTTGATTTCGGCTCAGCTCATGATTTCTGGGTTGTGAGATAGAGGGCCCCGCATGGATCCTGCTTAAGATTCTCTCTCTCCTGCTCCCTCTGCAGCTCTCCCCTGCTCTTGCTTTCTCATGCTCTCTCTCCTAAATAAGTAGTCTTTACCACTATACGATATGAATAAGAATTTCCTTAAAAATATTATGCCAAAAAAAAGTTATGCAAAGTTTTCCTTCAGAAGATTCTGTGAAAGAAGGAATAACACATTTATTTTTCTTTTCTTTTATGCTTCTCGTTCTAATGAAACACACACACTCTTTCAGTAATGCTTAATTCTAAGTAAAATTAACAAACCAAAATGTAGAATAAAATACAGATTCATGTAGCAAGCTTTCAGAAAAAAAAAATGTAAATCAAAGATAAATTGATAATTTAAAGTCAGAGCCCCTGACTAACAAAGACATATTTAACAGGCAGAGGTGAACAAGTGATTTGATAAGCCATTATTATAAGAAAAGATTTTTGAATGAGGGGCAGCACTTACCAAAATGACCATGAAGGAGGCCAGATATCTGATTCTGCTTGGAGGGTCATAGAAAAGTTGTTTTCGCTGTCATGCATATAAAAATCATCTTAGTCCACACCAAAAACTGTATATCCGGTTTGATGTATTTAAAATTTCTTCTAAATGACCAGACTCGAGAAATAAATAAAAGAAATTGTATTCTTCTGCAAGGTGACAGAGTAATAAAATTTTTATTACAATCATAAGATTATATTTAGTTAGAATCCACTAAAAATAAGAATGAAACAAACAGAAGGCAGTGCTGACATCACTTCCTGTGGGACATCTTCATCCTTTTTGTCAAAAACAGTTTCTTCATTACATCAGTAAATTAGCTTTTTTAAATTCCGCTCGCTGCTTATCTAGAGTTTTTGAAATAACATCAGTGTCAACATCCCTAAATCAGCTCTTTCTTCCATGACTCATTGTATGTTTCATTTGAATTTCACTCCCAACAGTCTATCACTTTTCATTTCTTTGCTGCACTTCCATCTTTGTTAGCCAATTTCCGCTTTTGATTACCCATTGTTTTAAAATATCAGATAGGTGTATCGCTGGGAGACCCTGGGAACAAAATGCACACTTTTTTTTTTCTGTCTGTGTTTGAACTGAATAACAAATGCACAGTGTCAGTCACCAGCAGAATTTGAAATCAGCATTATTTACATAGTTATATGTGTACGAAGAGCTAGAAGCACTATTTGCACCTTATGAAATTACTCACAGTTAGTGCACTGTGGTAACTGAAATTTTAAGTGTGTTGTTGAGAGGCATGCTATCTAAGCGAACTGCAGAAACGGAAATTCATGCATAGAGGCAACATTTTTCGGGTCCTAAAAGAAAGCTGGAATTGTTAACTTAGAATTCTTGACCTGGAGGCAGTATCTTTCAAAGACATGGGTGAAATAACTTTTCCAGATATACAAAGTCTTTGCAAATCTTAAAACATGGAGAAATAGGCTTTAAGGAACGGGAGGAAACACACATGCACAGTGGTCAACCCAGAATTCTAGTCTCTGAAAATACCTTTCAAAAGTTAATGGCAAAATGATTCTATTTCAGAAAAAAACAATAGCTGAGAGAATTTATCACCAGTATATTTAGACTTTAATTTAAGCTTGGAGCAATGATAAAAGAATTTCTTTAGGCGGACAGGAAATGATATCACGTGCAAATTTGCATCTAGAATAGAAGTGAAGAGCAAAAGGACAGTATGTGGGTAAATACATAGGATGGGGCTTTTTCATTTTTTCTTTTTTAAGGATTTTTTTTATTAACATATAATGGATTATTTGCCCCAGGGGTACAGGTCTGTGAATCATCAGGCTTACACAATTCACAGCACTCACCATAGCACAAACCCTCCCCAATGTCCTTAACCCATCCACACCCTCTCCCTACCCTCCCACCCCCCAGTAACCCTCCGTTTGTTTCCTGAGATTAAGGGTCTCTTGTGGTTTGTCTCCTTCGATTTTTAAAATCACTTTAAAGAGCATTGATTAATTGCTCAAAGATAGTATCAATGCATTACGGGGTTTATAACATATAAAGAGAATGTATAAAGAAATACCATAAAGGATAAGAAGCGGGAAGTAGAAGTACAGCTGACATACTATTGGGAGATTAACTGTGATAATCCAAAAAAAATTATGCAAAACAGCTTATCCTTAAAATTAAGACTCTCGGGGAGTCCTGCAAGTCAGTATACTGTGAGTGATCAGAAATGCCCTCCTCTGATCTTTGACCATCTTGCTCTTTGCTACATTCTGAAAATATAAGGTCAGTAACAAGTATACAAAAATCATTTATATTTTTATAAACTACTAGCAAACAAGTGAAAACTAATTTAAAAATCCATGCTATTTACAATATCAAAACATGTACAACACTGATAAATAAACTAAACAAAAGATGTGTGCAATCTAAAAATTTGTACAGAAAACTACACTGCATTTAAAATTAAGTTACCAACGAGTGAAATTAAAGAAAATCTAAATAAGTGGAGATATATTCCATGTTGATGGATTGGGAGACATTATTTTTAAGATGTTAATTTTCTCCCAAATGATCTATAGATTTATCTAAATTCCAATCTATAACTGAACAGGCTTTTTTTATTTGGTAGAACTCCATAAGGTGATTTTAGCAAAAAACCTAAATAAATTAGAGTAATCTCTAAAAATTAGGACAAAGTAGAAGGACTCACGAAAAAGGTTTGTTGTATTTGCATATAGATACATTGTTCAATCTATCATAGTAGAAAATTGAAAAAAAAGACTCCCATATATAGCCATTTGATTTATGATCATGACAGCAGGACAATTTAATGTGGGAAAGAACAACCTTTCCACAAATGGGGCTGGAAGAACTGGATAAAACATGGGAAAAAATTAATCTGGACCCATTTTTCATAACATAATAACAAAGTAATTAGAAAACATAAACTTAAATATTAAAGGTAAATCTATAAAGCTTCTAGAAGACAACACAGAACTAATATCTTCATCATACTGGGAAAGGCAAAAGGTCGTATCAGAGGATACATAACTGATGACCGCAAAAAATAATAAAATAACAATTTAGACTTCTTTAGAATTTAACATTTCTGCTCATCAAAAGACAAGGAAATGAAAATACAATCCAGAGACTAGGAGAAAATATTGAAAATACATATAAATGACAGTTGACATGTATCTAGAATATGCAACGTTTTGTTTTCAAAAAATGAAGAAAACAAAACAACAAAGAAGGTAATACGTGAATAGATAATTCAAAAAACAAGATAGTATGAAGAGGAAGCACATAAAATATTTCTCAAAGTCATTAAAACTTAGAGAAATGCAAATTAAAATCAAGATAAGATACGACTTCAAAACCACTTGAATGATTAACATTTAAAAGTCTGACGACACCATGTGTTGGCTGCAATATTAAAGCAATTGGAAGTTTTATTTTTTTCTTAGAGGAGTATAAAAAGATTAATGTCTTATAAATTTAAACATCTATCCCCCATGACCTGACTGAAAGCACTTGTACATAATACCTCAAATCCGTAAATGACCAAAATGCCCATTAACATGGGAATAAATAAACACTAGTATATTTATAAAACGATGTAAATGAAAACAGTGACTACAGATATACATGATATTGATAAACTTCAAAACACCATGTTGAATGAAGGAACAAAGATGTTGAAGACTTAATATTATATGGTTCCTTTTCCTCTTTTTCTTCCTTTTTTTAAAAATTTTAGAACAGATAAAACAAATTTCTTGGGAGAGAAGTCTGAACAGTGAATAAATGGAAAGGTGAAAATTGACTTCTAGAGAAGCCAAGGGAATTTTCTGAGGAGATGGAAATATTGCACATCTGATGGGCTGTCTATTATGCAAATGTATATATGTGTAAAGTAATTGAATTATATGTTTTTAATCTGTTCATTTTACCTTATGTAAAATTAACCTTAAGTAGAAATATAATGGTAGGGAATTGCCTATCTTTTCTTTGATGTTAGCTGTAGACCGTGCCAACTGAGGATCAGGATTTTAAAAGATTTTTCATATTCTATAAATTTAATAGATTTTCCAGGCAAGAAAGAATAATAAAAATGTTACACGCTTCCTTTTTTCTTTTAAGATTTAATTTATTTATTTGAGAGAGAGAGAGCGAGCACACAAGCTGGGTGAGGGGCTGAGGGAGAGGGAGAAGCAGATCAATTTCTCCCAGGGAGCCTGACTCCCAGTCCCAGGGCCCTGAGATCATGATCTGAGCTGAAGGCAGCTGGTTAACCGACTGAGCCACCCACGCATCCCTAAATTGTTATTATACTTTTTTAGAACCTTAAGAAATTCAAGAGGCTTTACTTAAAAATTGGCTCAGTCATCCATAATATATATTTATAATATACTCACTCTCTCCTTATCTAATAGAGATTCAAAAGTCTTGAAATTGGATATAAAACTTAACGAATTATAAAACATACCAGAATGTAATGTGAAACTGTTGCGTATGTCTATCAATTCAAAATCACCTTGAAATTGCTTTTTAATGTTCAATTTACAGATCAAGCTAAAATTACTTATCATTAAAGAAGTAATTAATAATTATTTCAATAAATGTAGAAGTATTCAGCTATCACATTTAGTACCATTTTATTAGAATCCAAAAGTGACAGTAGGAATTTACATATCACTGATGAAGACATTTTTAATTAGGAATTAAAAATTCATTAGCATTGAAATTTAACCTATTTATAAGTTTTAACATTAGTGACTATTAATCTCAATCAATATAAATTTGTTGGATAGTGTCAATTAAGTAGGTCAGTGATAGGGCTCCTTTATTAATAGTATAGGATACCTTTCATTTGTGATAAAATATCACATTAAGAGTTTTATTAAGCTTCATGATTTTCAAACAACATGAATTATTTTTCAAGCTTTTATTAGGCTCAAAAGACTACGGAAAAATATGGTGTATAATCATTAATATGCCCAAGATTTGATGATAAATAATTTCAAATTAGTGTTTCATTTCAATGCCTATTGCTTAGTTTTTTACTCTAGCTTCTAAATTTAGTAGCATTAACAAGAGATGAGTTAGCAATTTTGCATTTATCAAAATAATTTTAAAATATCTGATGCCTCAATTAATTACAAAGGTAGTAGTCTTTAGCCTGCAGAAAATTAAGTGTAAAAATTGGGTTTTTAATTTTATATATGAAGTTAATTTCAACAGATTTTTAAAGAAGCTATCAATACACTATAAAAAACTTCTAATTAGTCGAGTTGGCAATTGTGGTTCGAGTAAACAATCAAGAATATGGATGCAATGACAAGAAGTCCAACTAATCATCTTGAGATGGAAATCAGGACAGAACTAAAGAGAACTACATTCTCTTTACTTGACTCCAGTAATGGCAAGAGAGGTGGTAACAATAATAGTGTATCATTGCTAATAATGCTTGTCATTCTAAGTCTCACGACTGGGCCGCATGGGGTATGTGTGTTTCGGGCAGAGTGGACAAGAACCTTGTTTTTGGCTGCCATTTTCTGTCTTGGAAGATGCCTTTTCCAGGTTTAAATCTTATAGGCACCAGGCTAGTAGTGAACTGATTAGCACAGTTATCTTACCAATTCTGTATGAATAGGAAATTTGTTAAACAAGTTTTACTTATTGGGGCACCTGGGGGGCTCAGTCTGTTAAGTGTCTGCCTTCGGCTCTCTGGTCATGATCCCAGGGTCCTGGGATAAGCCCCAGGTTTCCCTCTCTCCCCCACTATTCATGCTCTCTTTCATTATCTCTCTCTCTTTCTCAAGTAAATAAATAAAATCTTTTAAAATATAACCAAAAACAGTCTTTACTTCTTAGTCTATCTGAATCAAAATACTTGACGGTGAAAATATTCCCCCTTCTCTGAGATCACTGAAACTAGGACTGTAGCAAGTTGTCTTAATAACAAGAATCAATAATAAGATATCCATGGAAAGTATATGAAAAAAAATTCTAAAGGAAGATTTTTAAAATAGACCTCAGAAGGGAAGTATTTGCATTATAAATATATCAAAGCTCCTCAAGCTGTTTATTACATAAATACAAACAAAACCAATGTTACCTTCAGAGAAAATTTTACAATATACTTTTTTTACCATAAGGTTTTTCTGAAAGAACAAGAAGACCAAAAAAAAAAAAAAAGCCAAAATATTGGGAAAGATATATAATTAGTGATATGTGAAATGGTTAGACCTAACAGATATTATAAAAATATTATATGACACAAATAGCTGTTTTATATATCGATAATTGACATGTGAAAGTCAAAAATAGCATTTGTTGCATGGGATGATTTACTATATTACTTTAATATTAATTAAATAACTAATTAAATAAGTAATATTAATACATGATTTAATATATTACTTAATATATAAGTAATTTCAAATCAATTGGAATGAGAGTTGCTTAATTACTGTTCTACAAATAATTAGATTGATAATTAGGAAATAAATTCAGTTGACCTCATCTTATAAGTGAATTAAAGGATAAAGCATGCAAATCACACATATTAAACGAATACCCAGACAGACTTTGTTTTAGTCCTCCAGTTTGTGATTTTGTTGGCTATCCCTAGACCCCCAATTCTGGTGCCCCTTTCTCCTTTTGCAGTTGAACTTGCGATAACAGAATTCTAAGATGGCTCCCAGGATTTCTGCATCCTGGTATACATGTTCTGTATAATCTCCTCCCTTTGAGTATTAGACGGTATCAAGAATAAGTTGGGATTTTACTGCTGGGATCTGTTGACTTTGAGTTAATCAAAAGGGAAATTGTCTTGGATGAATCTGAACTAATCAGCCCCTTCTTGAAAGAAGAGATTCAAAGCAGGAAAGAAGCCTTCTTTGGAGCCTTGAAGAAGTAAATTGCCATGGGGTGGAGAGGACATGTGGCAGGAAATGTTAAGCCTTCTCTAGTTGCTGAGGACCTCAGAACTACAACTACCAGGAACTGAACTCTGCCAACTAAGGACCAAGATGAAGATCAGATGGGGTCATAGTCCCAGCAGACTCCTTTATTTCATCCTCCTGAGACCTTGAGTGCAGCACCCAGCTAACCTGGGTCTGGACTTCCTACTCAGGGAAACCCTGAGATAAAGAAATCATGTCATTTTAAGCTGGTAAGGTTTTGGTAATTGGATACACAGAAACATAAAACAAATACAGGATTGTAGTTTCCTAATCTAAAGTAAACTTTCTTCTCTGCTTTCCAGAAATTTGTAAAAATTTCTAATCCACCCAGAATCCCTTCTTATTTACGAGTATATATATTTCTTCTGATATTTTTTCTTTGACCCATTGGTTATTTAAGACTACATGTTGTTTAATTTCCCAATATTTGTGATTTTCTCAAATTTCTTTTTATTATTGATTTCATTCAGTTGTGGTCATAAAACATACTTTGTATTTCAATTATTTTAAATATATTGAGGCTTGCTTTATAGCCTAATGTATGGTATATCCTGGACAACATTTCCATTTGCGTTGGAGAAGGGCAGTATTTGGTTGGAATGTTTCACAGAATTCTGTTTTAGTTGACTCATGTTCTTATTCAGTAGTTGTCCTAAGGTTCCTTTTCCTTGTTCCTCTTCTGCCTAGTTGTTCTATCAGTCATTGAAAGGTGGGTATTGATATCTTTATTATTGTTCAATCATCTACTGATCTGTTCAATACTGTCAGTTTTGTTTAATGTATTTTGATGTCATGTTCTCAGGTGCATACATGTTTATAAATTTTATGTCTTCCAGAGAGACTGACACTTTAATCATTATAAAATATTCTTCTCCAATAACAATTTTCTGTAGTAACAATTTTGGTCTTATAATTTATTTTGATTATATTAGTATAACCACTCTAGTTCTCATTTGGGTACTGTTTGCATGAAATATTGTTTCCCACCCTTTTATTCTCAACCTATTCATGTCTTTGAATCTGAAGTGTGCCTCTTGGGGTGCCTGGGTGGCTCCATCTGCCTTCGGCTCAGGTCATGATCCCAGGGTCCGAGGATTGAGCCCTGCATTGGGCTCCCTGCTCAGCAGGGAGTCTGCTTCTCCCTCTGCTTGCCACTTCCCCGGTTTGTGGTTGCACACTCTCCCTCTCTCTGTCAAATAAATAAATAAAATCCTAAAAAAATATAATAATAAAGTGTGTCTCTTGTGGATAGCATGTAACTGGATCACATATTTTTTTATCAGTTCTGCCAATTTCTGCCTTCTGTTGGATTTAGTCCATTCACATTTGAATTTTTAAGTTATTTTTTATATATTCGAATTAATCTGATGCCATTTGATTCCCACGCAGCCTTTATAGACTATGTGTCTTTTAGCCTATCTGCTCAAGTTTCCATGTACCATGGGTTGATTTTTTTACGTGTACTTTAGAAAAAAAATGCCAATATTTTGAAACACTCTATGATTTTAGGTCTATTACAATGCTTATTTCTTACTTTCTTTTGTCCTGCATGTGTTATAGATCATATACTATTATATCTACAGTTTTCCCTGATTGCCCCTCACAGACTACATTTAAAGCCATTGTAGCTTTATCCTTAATACTAAACAAATATAAGACACCCCTCTCTTATTCCCAAGTTTTTGAAAATCATTCTTTAGATCTAGCCTTTCAAAAATTCATCTAAAGTAAAATCCATCTGTGTTGGACTAGTATGAGATTTCTTTCATTTGAATTGCAGGGTTTTCTGCATTTCATTGAATTGCAGGGTTTCTAACATTGCTAGAAAAACAGATGTGCCCTATAGATCTTTATTTGTAATGCCAGCCTAGTAGTTCCTTTAAGTGCATCCCTATAGTTTGGCTATGGTTTTCATGCAAGAGAAAGCCTATGCCTGATTTTCTGATCTCTGTTGCCTGGACCATGAATCCTCAGAGACTATAGTTGGGTAATAATGTATTCTACATATTCCTCCTTATTCTTAATTTACTGTTTCAGAGAGGAAAGAATATGTAGAACGCAAGTATGTTGCTCGCCCCAGTCCCATCAAGACTGGCATTAGTTGGATTGCATTGTATGCTTATATCAGAACTGCTTTGTCCATTCATCCACTGATGGACACTTGGGCTATTCCCGTGCACACGTACTGCTTGGAGTACTCGTTTTCAGTTCTTTTGGGAATATACCTAGAAGTGGAATAAAGGGCCGCAAGGCAATTCTACATTTATTTTTTTGAGGAGCTGCCAAACTCTCCTCTACAGTGGCTGCACAATTTTGCACAAAGTTTGGTTTCCTCTACCAGGGATCTCCCAAACTAAGGCAAAGGATATGTGGAAGTGTAGTGGAAACCATAGCCAAATTATAGGGATGCACTTAAAGGAACTACTAGGCTGGCATTACAAATAAAGATCTATAGGGCACATCTGTTTTTCTAGCAATGTTAGAAACCCTCCCATCGGCAGTGTAGGAGTGTTCTAATTTCTCCACATCATTTCCAACACTTGATATTTTCTTGGTGTTATTATTAATTTTAGGAGTACCATAGAAGTTTTTATTTACACTTGCATTACCCTAATGACTACTGATCATGAGTATCTTTCATGTATGTGTTGGTCATTTGTATAACTTCTAGAAATGTCTATTCAAAATTCAAATACTTTACCTGTCATTTAATTAAGTTGTTTCTCTCTCTCTCTCTCTCTCTCTCTCTCTCTCTCTCTCTCTCTCTCTTTTTGTTTGTTTGTTTGTTTGCTGAGTTGTAAGAGTTCTTTTTATATTCTGGAAACTAGATTCATATCAAATATAAGATTTGCAAATATTTTCCCCATTCTGTAGATGGTCTTTTCAATTTCTTGACAATGTCCATTCATGTACGAAAGTTTTTAATTTTGAGGAAATCCAATTTTACCTATGTTTTCTTTTCTTATTTATGCTTTTGGTATTATATGTAAGAGTTCTAAGAGCCCTTCAATTTTACTTTGCTATTTGTCTTATAGGACTCTAAATTTTCCTTATTTTTTTTTCCCATCACCACCCAATTACCAAAGGGTGTATTCTTTTCCTTTTACCCCTTTTCTTCCCTAGAAGTTATACATTTCAAATATTCCTCATTTCATTATTCTTGTCCTTTAGAATCATGTATGTTTTAAAAGTTGTGCCTGGCCTTTTATCTCCCTCTGCCCCTCCCCACTACTCCTGCTCACTTTCTCTCTCTCTCTCTCTCACTCTTCCGCAAAAATAAAAATAAAATAAAATAAAAGTTGTGCTTGGCCCTTTAAATGAGGAGACTTTTAAATTGAGCACACTTAGAATTATTTCCATCTGTTCTATGCCTAGAACCTCCTGAACATTTCCTCAGTTTTTGTTTTTTGGTGGTTTTTTTCAGATAGATTTCATCTTCTTGGTGTTTTATTTTCCAAATCACAATGAAATCCCCTCCTTAGCCTCCATCATCCCCAGTTGTTCTTAGGCTGCCTTTGTTTACCACAAAGCCTGAGGAATGGATGGAGGTAGCTTTTCAATGTGAGAAAAAGCATGATGGAATGTGGTGGTTTTTTGTTGTTGTTGTTTTACTCAAAGTTATTTTGTTTTTTCAGCATTCTTTGTCTTCATGCTATGCTGAGGGTGTAGTTTTGTATAGAACTTACTCTCCTCTCGGTTTTATTTATAGTTTGGGAAAGATATTTTTGGAGATGTGTAGCTATGCTGACACTATTGTCCTCAGGTCCCAGAAGTCTTTCTTCAGATTCATTTTTGTGATATTTTTGAAATGAGATGGAGAAAGTATTAGTTGGGTGATATTGTTGTCATTCTGAATTTCTAGCTTTGTCGTCCACCGTATTGTTTAAGTATCTATTTTAACCCAGAAGTACAGAATTGAAAAATATGAATCGAAGTATAAGTTTGGTTTCCTCTACCAGGGATCTCCCAAACTAAGGCAAAGGATATGTGGAAGTGTAGTGGAAAAAAAAAATATCCACTAGTAGCTCATCATAAGTTACAGAAATACAGAAAATAACAGCATATTTTTCTCCTCAGTTGCTATGCATGTGAGCATCCACTATTTTCTTCTCTTTTCTTCTTCCTGTTATTATCGTTTATAATGTTGTTGTTGTTGTTAACAGTTTAGATTTTGGTAGCTGAACTGTAAGCTTGGACTGTGACTGCGTTTTAAGAGGAATTAACATAACCTGGAAAGACAATGCAACTCTGTCCCAAAGATGGATGGAATGACTAATTGGGACTTTGCATCTCCTCAGTTCAAGGAGAGAACATCTTGATTTGTACAAAAGATGGTATATTGGGGTGCCTGGGTGGTTCAGTCAGTTAAGCATCCAACTCTTGATTTCAGCTCAGGTCATGATCTCAGGGTCATGAAAGCCCCATGACAGGCTCTAGTGCTCTGCAAGGCGTCTGCTTCAGATTCTGTTTCTCTCCCCCTGCTTCTGCCCCTGCTCATGTGCATGCTCTCTCTAATAAATAAAATCTTTTTTAAAAGATGGTATCATATTGTTAGATGCAGGCATAGAGATGTTTTCGTTGTTTTATGCAAGTTCAGATACAAGTAGATGGCTATTGAAGCTGAATAGCTGTAAGAATGTGCACTTCCCGTTCAGTATTTCTAGGCTTCAAACCCACTATTCCATGCCCACTTAGTGAACCTTGAGACTGGACCAGGGTGAGGGAAGGGAAAAGAATAGGAATGAGGTCAGGGGGGTACTATGGGCCCAGATTCTGTAGGACCTTTTGGATCACAGTAAGGAATCTGGCTTTTACACAAGTGAAATCAGAACAATAGAGGAGTTTTAAGCAGAGGAGTGGCCTAATGTTAGTCCTCACTGTGTTTTTTGTGCACCACCTACAAGCAGAAATCTCTATCCCTAAAGCTCCCAACCCTCACCCCTATATTGATAGCTTCCAGGGCATTCCTTCTTCAGGTTGCTCTTTTCTCATTGGCTTTTTCCATCACTTTGGCAATGACTCATAGTTTCTCCATGAACCTGACTCAAATGACTTACTTTTTACATAGTTATTAAATAATTTTTTGTTTTTATTTAAAAGATTTTATTTATTTGAGAGAGACAGAGAAAGAGAACGAGTAGAGGGAGGGCCAGAGAGAGAGGGAGGGGCAGACTCCCCACTGAGCAGGGAGTCAGAATCTCCAGCCTCCATCCTAGGACCCTGGGATCATGACCTGAGCAGAAGGCAGACGCTTAACCTACTGAGCCACCCAGGTGCCTCCCTAAATAATTAATTCTCTAAAAAACTACATTTTCTTCTATACCAACTATCTTCCTTGATGCTATTGTTCTGTTATTTCCCAGGCTGTAAAAGCCCGGACAATAGTTCACTGTAAGATTGACAATATCGTCCCCAGAATTTGTGGATATTCTGGGGAGAATTTACGTGTCTCAGAACAGACATAGAACCAGTGGCCCAGAAAGGCTATGCTGGAATTGTGACTTCCAGCTGCAAAAAAAAGGAAGGGCTCCTACCGCATTCCAACCTCTATTTGACCATCATGGAAGCATTCACTGCCTTTTCACAAGACTTATGTAACATAGTTTCCTTTTTCTCAAATTTGTATTTCATTTATATTTTATTATGTAAAATTAAAACCACGATGAATTTTAATGCTTCATACAATTATACCCATCCTCATTTTAGACATATTTGGCATGCTTTTTGCGACAGATTAAGGTAGAAGTCGAGAATCTTAGCAATGAAAATGTTTCTTCGATTTTTCTTCGTCCACCAGCCCTGGTGTCTCCTTCTTACCATGGGAATTAAGTAATTCATCATTTACAGTTTCCAATTAGCTCTTCTAAACTAATGAAAGAAAGCCTGTCATAAGTCCTCTAGGTAAAGGAGTTCATAAATCTAATTGAAGCAAGCAGAAAATTTATATTATAGTCTTTTCCCCTCTACCTTTCAAAATGCTTTTATTGTTTCTTATGTGAATTATTATTAAAGGCAAATGCTGGATTTCTTTGTTGATATCTTTCTAGTTTCTTCATGAATATTGGACAAAGTGGCCTTTAAATATGCAGACATTCAGAATAAGAAAAAATATTATTTTTTAAGATTTTATTTATTTATTTGACAGAGAGAGAGAGCAGAAGTAAGCAGAGCAGCAGGCAGGGGGAGAGAGAAAAGCAGGTTCTCTGCTAAAAAGGGAGCTCGATGCAGGGCTTAATCCCAGGACCCTGAGATCATGACCTGAGCCGAAGGCAGCTGCTTAACCAACTGAGCCACCCAGGCGCCCCAGAAAAAAGATTTTTAATGAAATCATAATTAAATAAGTCTTGAATTTAGAAGCAATATTTAAGAAATAGTATAGGTAAATCCTGGTATAGATAAAATTTTTTAAAGCACATTAAATCAATTGATAAAATCCCTAATAAACCATATTCCATGATTTGCAGAAATTTCACTCTGTATTTCCTGTTACCACTGGGACAGATTTTATATGTTGTTTGTAAATTATAAACTACTATACAAATGCTAACTGTTATTTTGTTTTAAGGATACAAGAAAAGAGAACTTTGTAAGTTTTCCTAAAAAATCTGTATTTTATTAAAAGTGAATATATTTTAAATGTTTCTTAGTGGTAAAATTTTGTATTATATTTTAACACCATTTCTAGACTATCTTACTGGAAACAAGAATTTCTGTTATAATGAATATTGTAAAATATAGACTAGATCTTGATGAACATAGAAAAACAAAGAATATGAATTCTCTTCAGAATCTAGGTAAAACAGAGGTCTTTTACTGTCTTATGTGAAATGATTACTCAGACTAAAAACAAGAAAACATCGTTAAGAACCAGAGAACCATCTGCGTGCGCTGCTGTCTTTGAGAGCAAAGAATCTAATTACATCATTTACTAGCTATACTAGCACACACACACAAATAAAATAAAAATATTAGAGATTTACTCAGGATCAAGCTTTTCTAATGATTCAAGAATATGATTAAGAGACAGAGGGGAAGCAAGGAGGGGCCTGAGAGATCAAGGCACTTACTCTTTAGCCCAGAGTAAGAGACGAGACCTTTAAGATGGATTTTACCTCTTAAACCTCGATACATTTAGATTATCAAACATCTTTATTTTATACCCGGAAACATGCTTAGCTTATGTGGCATTTTCCAGGCACTAGGACTCATAAACCCACACATTCTAGTTTTCATGACCAGAAACAGTCTCAATCCGGGGCCATCTTGTTAGAATCATTAGAGAGCTGGCAGATTTCCTCCCAGTGGATATCCTCCGACTGTATTAAGGAGGTCTTGTTATCAGTGGATTCACAAGAAGATTAGATAGATTGACCTGCCTTCGCTCTTTCCCTGAGTGATCAACGCCTAGTAATCAGGAGAGACAAGGATCCCAAGCCAACTGCTTCAACTCTTTTTTTTCCTCGCTAAAGGTGTTAGCTAACACGGTAATGGCAATCATATTGCAATATAAATGGGTCAAATCAACACCCTGTACCCCTTAAACGTACACGTGTTATATGTTAAGTATATCTCTAAAAAAGGGGGAGAACACAAATATTTAGGTCAACAGTATTGAAAATTTATCAGCTAAGTACACAGAAGGCAAGAGAGTTGAGGTCTCCTAGAATGGTGTGCTAATCATCATGAACCGTCACTCTAAGACTGGTAAGGAGCAAAGAGAACGGATCTGGGAAATATATGGGTAGGAATGACCCTCCCCAGTTCTTATCAAGGCGAGTAGCCTCATAAAATGAGTTAGGAAGCTTTCTATTTTCTCCATGCTCTGCATCTATTTAACTAAGCTACAGTGTTCTTGACAATGTGTCAGAATTCATCCTGTTAAAATGATTGATCTGAGGTCCTTTTAGAGGACAGAACTTTCTTATCTTTCCAATTTTTTCTTTACTCTTTATTTCTATTGTTCCCATAAGTTTTCTGCCTATTCTTTAAACTCTTTTCCAATCTTTATTTGTCTTAGTCATCCTTCTCATCTGTAATTTCAATTGAATTGGTATCAATCAGTTCAAAGTGATTGTCTAGAATTATTTTTTATCTGTAGTCTTCTTTTTTATTTCTCATATTTGCTTATGTTTTTGTCTCTTAGTCCCTCCTTATCAAACCTGCTAAAGTTGGTTCTTTCCTTTTTTTAAAATTATCAATTTATTTATTTAAAATTGAAGTATGATTAACATACAGAGTTATATTAGTTTCAGGTGTACAACGCAATGATTCAACAATTCAATTATACGTTACTCGGTGCTCACCACAGTAAGTATAGTCACCATCTGTCACCAAACATTATTACAATCTTATTGACCACATTCCCTATGCTTTTCATCTCCATTACTTATTTATTTAGTAACTGCAACTGTGTCCCTCTTAATCCTCTTTATCTGTTTCGCCGTCCCCCATGCCCCTTCGAAATTGGTCCTTTCAAAGAACATTTCTGTGGTTGTCTGCTGAAGTATACTTATTTTTATTTTTTAATTTCTATTTTATATTAATTCCTCCCTATTATTATATAATTATCTAGTATTCTTCTCCTAAATCTTCCATTTAAAGGTGGTTTTATTTATTATCGGTCTGTTTTTTTAATTATCATATCGAAGTTTTTAATTAACCTCTCTAGCTTTAGGGTTCATACTTTTGATATTTAATGCTTTCATTTACCTTTATTTATAATAGAACCGATAACTCAAAATATTTAGATTTTATTTTAACTCACAAGTTTAACAACTGAGAGCAAGTTATTCTATTCAATTTTTTTATAAATTTTATCCCATGTTCAGAGAATGGGTCTGTACAATTTCATCTCTTTACACTTGACCCTGTTTTCTTTTTCCCATGTCTAGTAAATGGTCAACTGTTATATTTTAAATATTTATGGATATGAGAAAAATGTGTATTCTCTGTCAAGCAGTAAGTTCTTGAAAGATTGGATTTTGATATCTTGATGGATGGACAGTCCCCTGTCACTTCAAATGATAGAGAGTCGTCCCTTTTCCGGTTTTGCATTTTTAAACCAAGTTGGTAAGACTTTTTGTCCTCTGACCAGAAAAAGTTTGCACACTTGTATTCCAGTTTCAAGTGTGAGACAGTTGCTTTTTTTTCTTGCTTAACATTTCTATTTTTTATTTGCATTAAGTTAAAAAGCTGTTTTCAACAGTAATTTAGATTTAATGACATGTTTTTCCAATCTGTTATATATATCCCAATTCTTCCACTTTCTTGGACTTATTTTGCGTGTTAATAAGTCCTCTGTCACTTTTTTCCAGAAATACTCCATGATGGTAAATTTCTCGATCTCGTATATATAAATAAGTGAATTTCCCTCCCTCACCATCAGATCCTTATTTAGTCACAGAATATTAAATTCTACATTCTTTGCTTTCAGAACAACATTTTCCTCTATGTTCTTTTCATATTCTCTTTTGCAACAAGAACAGAAAGGATAGGTACTGAATATTGAGAAAATATTGAATTTGTGAATATGAGTTAATGTGCAACCCTGCCTGCTACAGCCTATCTCGGGCTATACTTTCATTCTAATATATATACACATTCCTACCAACTCATATTTCATCCAGACTTCTTAGGGGATTTCAGCACAGAGTGATTTTGAAAACTAAAACCCCAACAGGGATCATACATCATAGGCGTCTTTGTGGCCAACAGTGTGGGCAGTTGCCAGTGAGTCCCAAACAACATAACACCGCTTAAGACACCCAAATACCACCCCAATCGCCGCCGTTCAAAAATAACATTCCTGTCACATTTGCAATAATTTTTATATATTTATTCGTGTTGTTTAATATTGGCGTTCCCTAGTAGACTCTTGTACTTCATAAGACATTGATTATGATTGTGACTATGACTATTACCTTGTTACCCTGGAAGACAGTGGGCACTCGGAAAATATTTACGGGCTTTAATTGAATAAATTGAATTGAACATTTTGTGAATGGCTTATTCGAAGGAAGCACAAGGACATTCAAAAAGCTAGATTCTCTGTATCAGACAAAAAAATAATAAAAATCTTTCCAAGACCATGGCTGAACAAGGTAATTGTTATAAATGTATTTTCATTGAACAAATTCCTGGGTTGTTGTTTTTTTTTTAGCATAATGAGTGTTATAAATAGGCTCTGATGGAAAAGAATAAAGGTGATTAAGTTTTGGGTTGTTTTTTTTCTTAAGATGTATTTACTTGGGGAAGCCCCCCCCCTCCCCGCTGAGCAGAGAGCCTGACGGGGGCTCCTGAAGACCTACCCTGGCTCTTTTTCCATTATCTTTTTTTTATGTGTTTTTGGTGACAGTTTCAGAAACTGAAATTTTCACTAGGGCGATATAACATAGTTGTCAAGAGTGCAGTCTCTAGAGTTAGGATTCCATGGATTTGGGTCACTTTTTATCTACTTATTTGTGTGCTCTATACATCACAATTTCAACTACTCGGTGCTTCTGCTCCTTCTTTAAAATATGGATAATCCTACTTATGGTCCAGAGTTGCCCCAGAAAGACCATACAGTAAAATCACCAGATTCTAAACAGTCTGAGAATAAATCACAACTGTGTATGTCAAAACATCAATTTATTACTAAAGGAAAATTGAAGTGTGCGGCTTGATAAAAGACAGGTGTCAACTCAACCTCAGAATTATGAACACTTACCACCCATTTGGCAGCAAAACAAACGTGTCCTCATTGTGGGTAGCTGATTCCCGAAAGGAAAAGTGAGGACAGAGCTGCGCTATGCACACCCAGTTATTTGTCCCAAGGTTACCAGATGACTAAGTTTGTCTTCCTGTCCATGGGGGGAGAGAACAAGAGGGATGTGGCTTTAATTTGCCTACTGAACATCTCTCTTCATGGAAAAGGTGTCTTCCCTGTCACATTGAGGTTGGCTTCCATCCAAAACAGTTTTTATTCTGAGAATTCCTTGTGCCTTATCATTATCCCTGCTGTAAGAGGGGTGTGCATCTCCCTGAGGTTAGGAGTGTTTATGCAGACAGTCCTGCCTCCACCTCCAAGAGGCTGGTTCCTCTTACACCCAGTGCAGGTCCCTGGCTGTCTTTCTGGGTCGCCTGCTACGCAGATAGGATACAGTCCCACTATGGAGAGAAAACTAACTCCTCAGTCATCCCATTTCTATTCTATTGCTTTTCTTATCTAAGGTCATGTCCAGCCACAACGTACTGTGAGATTAGATGCCAACAGTAATATGAAATGCATAAAACACAACACATAAACTCCAATTAAAGTGTCAACTGAAATAGGCTTCTGATTTTAATCCTATGGAATTAAAAATTCCCAGTAAGAAATTAAAGCTCAAATGCATAAATGCTTTCAGGTTACAATCCAAAGCAATTAGAATCAATTCTTTTACTCTTATCAGTTAAAAATGTAAAATCCAAAATTCTTAGGTTAAATTTAAGAAAACAAATCCTCCTCAATTTCTTATTTCATTTCATTTCATGCAGAGACATTCTTGACGACTCCCTAGAAATTCCTAACAGCAGCCTGGGACAGCTTATATTGTATCTCTAATGGGTGTGGTAACTTCAGGGCCTGAAATTACACATTTAACAAATCTCTGAAGAGTTTCACTTCTATTGGTTTAAAAGTATTCGCAAAACACCAAATAGTATCAATTTGCTGTCTCCATTCCCATTAAAAAAACATGGAACAACCGTTAGCCCTTATAACAATGATCCCAGGTAAAAGTATATTTCCAGTACTCAGTATATAGTTTTACCAAAATCCATAGCAAAAACCAAATCAGGAAGGGTGCTCACGGATAATCTTCGTAGATTTACCCTGACCAGAATGACAATCAGTCCATTTCTGTTATTCAGAATCCATGCCCTATAAACTTGCAGCTTGTGGGGAAGCAATAACTCTGCAAAGTATTTTTTGCTATTAAGCAATTATTAAATCTGGAGGAAACCTTCACTTATGCATCTATAATCTATCACATACACTGGCAGTAAAATACTGCTCGCGTCTTGGAGGTCTAGAAAATTTCAATGAAAAAGGCAGTCGATAGGTTATGTGAAGTGTCTTCCTTTTAAACTAAATGTAGTCACTGGTATTTACCCCGACCCAACTCACATATCTCTCACCCAATTGTTAGCATCTATGTGAGTCAGGATCTACTGATTTTCTGAGCAGAATTCCTGGGGCACAGGGGCTAATTTGATTGCTTTCTGTTATGGAACAATTTACGTGACATCACTCCTCTACCTGTTTTAGTTGGAAAATCACCTTCAGATTCGTGATCTAGAATTGCTGTTTGATGCTTTGGAAACTTCTGCCAAAAGGAACCTAATAAGAACTGATATTTTGGGCGCCTGGGTGGCTCAGTGGGTTGTAGCCTCTGCTTTCGGCTCAGGTCATGATCTCAGCATCCTGAGATCGAGGCCCGCGTCCGGTTCTCTGCTCAGCAGGGAGCCTGCTTCCTCCTCTCCCTGTCTCTCTGCCTGCCTCTCTGCCTACTTGTAATCTCTCTCTGTGTCAAATAAATAAATAAAATCTTTTAAAAAAAATTAAAAAAGAACTGATATTTCCGCATGTTCTCTGTAATATGTGCTCCTTTTATCTACTTTTTGATTGTTCCAAGCATTGAAGCAATAATTACTTTATGCGGCTTTTTTCCCTGCAGTTATGGAATGTGCTTCTAGTGCTTAATTCCCTCTGCCATTGTCTTATCCCTTTCAAGAGTTTTCAGCTGGATGCCAGAGAATTCAGCCTTTTTTAAAAAAAAGATTTTATTTATTTATATGACACAGAGAGAGATCACAAGTAGGCAGAGAGGCAGGCAGAGAGAGAGAAGGAAGCAGGCTCCCTGCTGAGCAGAGAGCCCGATGCGGGCCTCGATCCCAGGACCCTGAGATCATGACCTGAGCCAAAGGCAGAGGCTCAACCCACTGAGCCACCCAGGCGCCCCAGCCTTTTTTTAAACTTGTGTTTTTACCCCTTCTCTAATGCATGCAGGATATTTTTATATTTATTTGTATTGCTAGAACTGAGTACTTTTGATCTCTTGCTGTTTTCTTCATTTTATGCCCCAGAAATTTGTTTTCTCAACATATTTCTTTATATTTTGCCCTTGAAGTGAAATGATTGTGGATCTTCCAAAAGTTTGTGGGCAGTGAACTTCTGTTCCAACAAATTCTAACTTCTTTTGTTCCTCTGAGGTGAGATAATCTCTTCAGATCATCTTCTATTCATGCCTGGACTTGATCTGACCTTACCTGCCTTCCTCCCTTTAAGATCTCTCATCGGTGTGTATTTTAGAGTCCTAATTCTATAAGCTTATTGGCCAGTTTTCTGAAGACATAAAAACTCCATGTCTAATTTCAATAACCATACTACCTTGAAATTACCTATCAATACAGACTTTTTAAGAAACAGCTCTATTTGAGAGGACAAATTGGACCACCCTACCCTAGGCATGTGGGGTGGAGGGCCACCCTGTCCTAGGCACGTGGGGTGGGTAGTGTGGAGTGGGTGTCTTTATGATAATCACCTGTGACCAACAAAGAATAACCAGAACCTAAAAGGGAAGTAAGTCATTGAAGGCGTTATCAACAGAACTGTTAAAAGGGTTTAAGTTCCCTGGTTTGCTTTCCTTTTTTTTTTTTTTTCCTAAGATTTTATTTATTTATTTGACACAGAGAGAGAGATCACAAGTAGGCAGAGAGGCAGGCAGAGAGACAGGAGGAAGCAGGCTCCCTGCTGAGCAGAGAGCCCAATGCAGGGCTCCATCCCAGGACCCTGAGATCATGACCTGAGCCGAAGGCAGAGGCTTTAACCCACTGAGTCACCCAGGCGCCCAATGTTGGCCTTTTTATTAAGGATTTCCTTTTCTCCACATCTTTGCCAGCATTTGTTGTCCTTTGTTTTTTGATACTAGTCATCCTAACAGATGTGAGGTGATATCTTATTACAGTTTGATTTGCCTTTCCCTGACATTTATTGAAATTGAGTACTTTTTCATATACTTTACTGGCCATTTGTAGGTATTCTTTGGATAAATGACTATTCAAGTCCTTTGCCCATGTTTTAGTGAGGTTTTGGTTTGTTTTGTTCTATCTGCTACTAGGTTGTATGATCTTACATATTTTGGATATTAACCCCTTAGATAAATGATTTTCAAATATTTTCTGATTGTGTTAGTTGTTTTTTAATTCAATTGTTTCTTCCATTATAAGAAATTTTTTTAGTTTAACAAAATCCTACTTACTTATTTTTGCTCTTGTTGCCTATGTTTTTGGTGTCATATCCAAGAAATTACAGATACCAATGTTATCCCTCTGGGAGTTTTATAGTTTCAAGTCTTATGAATAGGTCTTTAATCACTTAGAATTGATTTTTGTGTAAAGTGTAATACAGAGGTTCAATTTCATTCCTTTGCATATGGGTATCCAGTTTTCCCAACCCTAACTATTGAAGAAACTGACCCTTCCCCACTGTGTATTTCTGGCACCACTGTCAAAAATCAGCTAATCATATATATGTGTGGGTTTACATCTGGATTCCCTCTTTTGTTTCATTGGTTTTTATGTTGGTCTTTATTCCAGTACAGTACTGTTTTAATTACTGTAGACTGGTAATAGATTTTGAAGTCAGGAAGTGTGATGCCTCCAGCTTTGTTTTTCTTTCTCATAATTCCTCTATTTGGGGTCTTTCGTGGTTTCGTGTGAATTTTGGATTTTTTTTTTCTGTTTCTGTAATAACTGCCATTGAGATTTTGATAGGGAATGGACTAAATCTGCACATCATTTTGGGGAATATGGGCATTTCAACAACATTAATTATTCTAGTGCATGGACATGGGGTGTCTTTCTATTTATTCGTATCTTTTAAAAATGTCTTTTATCAGTGTTTTTACAGTTTTCATTGTACAAATTTTATCTTCTTGGTTAATTTCATTTGTTTTTCTAATGTTATTGTAAAAAGAATTGCTTTCTTAATTTCCTTTTCAGATAGTCTGTATATAGAAATGCAACTGATTTTTGAATGTTGACTTTGCATCCTGCAACATTACTGAATTCGTTTATTAGTTTTAATAGTCTCACTTTTGTGTTTATTTTTCTTTGTGGAATCTTTAAGATTTTCTACATGTAAGATTATGTCATCTGCAACCAGAGATAATTTGTTTAATCCAATTAATGCAATTATCTTCTACACATTTAAAAAAAAAAGTCCTTATGAGTCAAAAAAAGCTAGCTCCAGAATGGAAGTTTGTCATAATTAACTACACAATTATTTTGGGTTTTTTTATTATGTACATAGAATTCAGTGCTACAATCCTACTAATGCATTCAACAACATTTCTAATTAAAAGGAAACTTGTCATCCTTCCTTTTGAAATTCTGAAAACAGTCATGAGTAGAGTCTTGTTTTGTTTTTTTCCTTAACTGCATTGAAACCTTGGTTGTGGATACAGACGGAGATCAGCAAGCACGCACAAGGCTGACGTTTGAAAAGTCTAGAGAGAGTTGAATTTTTCCAGCTTAAAACTCAGCAGAAGCCTTAGAAAATTGTCAGAACAAATACTGTTAGAGGCCTCTGGTAGCCTCCAAACAAGCTGACAGAGATCAGTCTATCTGAAGCACAATTCTGACAGGACTTTCTAGACGCTATGTCGAACTCAAAAAATAAGGCCTTCCCTACTCCTGTCCTTTATCTTTGGAATTGCTCTGGTAATTTTCTGAACTCTAATTTTAATCTTAGGATAGTCTATCATTATATACATTATCAAATTTGAAGCTGTATAGTCCTTAGCCAGAATCATTGGCTGAATGCCCAAATGAAATTTTGTAACACATATTCATATTTATGAAGAAAAGAGCAAGTTTACTGGTAAGACAGTCACTATCTGGAGCTACCTATACACTTGTGTGTAATCTACCCCGTTTATATTTTATCTAAACTGTAATCCTGGCTTCATTTACTTATCCATGAGTTACCACATAGAGGATTTTGAGCCATATTTTACTTTCATTTTCCTTTTCAGTTTTTTTAATGAGAAATATATATTCAAGCTACTCTAACACATGTCTCTCTTATTCAACTAATGTCCCTTTTCTGACTCAGGTTATTTTTTTTTTTATGATTTCTCTCTTCCTTTTCTCCTTTTCCTTTCCATGGCTTTTGATTTCTTGTGTTCTTTATTCCTTCTTGTCTCCAGACCTCAGTAGCAACTAGCACTAATTATTCATAATGAATCTAGAGTGTGCTCAGGCTTGAATGAATTTCACCATCACTAGCTCACCTTCAGCTTGGTTCACAGGGAAACTCTTAGGAAGCAGTAGAGGAAAACCATGGTTCTGGTTGATATGGATCAGCAAGAAAGACATTTTCTCATTTCCAGTGTTCCAATTCCAGTCTATCCTCCAGAATCAGATCTTCTCCCTAATGAGCTCATTCTCGGATACCTGTAAAAATGTATTCTAAAATCAATATTGAGTGCAGTTTAATAGCTGGCAACAATGGTTTCCTTAAAACGACATTCCAGGGTCTTTCACAAACTGATGAACATTAAGATTGTTTTCAGGATTTCTTTTTGTTGGTTAACTGATTTTTACTATGGCAAAGAATTTTGCAGTAAACATCCATGTACATGGCATTTATTACCAGTTCCATTATTTCTACATTTCCATGAATGAAATGGTGGGTCAAAGTGATTCCGTAATTTTAATTTTAAGATATGCAGCCAAATTGCTTTCTCCAAATGTTAATCACATTTCTGCTAGCAGTGTATGAGAGGAAATGGGACGGTATGGTTGAAGGCAGAGGGACCAAATCATACAAGAGATTCTGTAGCCCACAAGAAGGAATTTAGGCTTATTCTAAGTTCACAGTAAAGTGCTCAAGGACTTAAAACAGAGGAGTGCCATGATTTTTAAAATATTACCAAAAATGCTGTGATTTGACTCATGACGAATGGTTTTGGGAAGCAAGGGTGGAATCAGAGAGAAAAGTACAATGAAAAATAATGTAAGATTTTTTGCAATTATTTAGATTGTAAAAATATTTAGAAATCAGTTCATAATATCATAGGAGTCCTCTGAAATTTCTATTTGAAGCAGTTACACTAATAGTTCTATTTAATCTGTGTAGAACATAGCCCATATACTTCTTTTTAATGATGGATTCCAAAATACATGTCCATGAAATATAAGACCATTAAATTAAAATAAATGGAAAACAAAAAAAAAATGTGTTAAACAGCACTTCCTTAGAGAAGACTGCTCTGCTAATCCAGTCTGAAATAATTATTCCTCTCTGTTATTCTCTTTTAAGTCAAGAATCCTGTTTTATTTTTTATTATACTACTTCACTGATTTTATAATTACATACTCATTTGTGTTTTTATCAGTGCAGAGTCCATCTTTCTTTCAGATCCGCCTCCCTGTCTGTCTTTCTGATATATTCACGGGACAAAGCACAGTACGGATGCAGGACAAACAATACATGAAAACAAATGTTTTTTGAATTAACAAATCAATATTTATATCTTAAAGACCAAGGAGCAATACCTATTTATCTTCATTTCCATTACTCCTACAGGAAGATATTAGTAAACATTCGAGGGACCTAAATTTAAAAAATTATAAAATCTATCTGTTTAGGAATATATGTTATGCGAATTAGTATTATCATTCCTCTGTTTCATATAGTTTGATACCAACCTTATATATATTTTATTTTATTTTAAGTTTTTATTTTAACCCTAGGGAGTTAACGTACGGTGTTATATATTAGTTTCAGATGTACACTACAGTGATTCAACAATTTCCTACATTACCAGGTGCTCATCAGGACAAATGTACTTCTTAATCCCCATCACGCGTTTCACTGAAACCCCCAACCCCCTCACCTCTGGTTAGTAAACATCAACTTGTTCTCTATAGTTAAGAGTCTGTTTCTGGGTTTGTCACTCTCTCCCTCTCTTTGTTTTTCCCTTTGCTTTTTTGTTTTGTTTTTTAAATTCCACATACCAGTGAAACCAAAGGTATTTGTCTTCTTTGACTGACTTACTTTGTTTAGCATTATACTGTCTAGCTCCATCCATATCTTTGCAAGTGGCAAGATTTTATTATTATTATTATTATTATTATTATTATTATTATTATTATTTTGGCTGAATGATGTATACCACCACTTCTTTATCCATTCATCCATTGAGGGACACTTGGGCTACTTCCATATCTTAGCTATTGTAAATAATGCTGCTATAAACATAGGGGGTCTATGTATCTTATTGAATTCGTGTTTTGTATTCTTTATGTAAATACCCAGTAGTGTGATCCCTGGATTGTAAAGTAGTTCCATTTTTAAGTTTTTGAAGAATCTTCATATTGTTTTCCAGAGTGGCTGTACCACTCACATTTTCATCAACAGTGCTCAAGGGTTCCTTTTTCTCCACATCCTTGCCAACACCTGTTATTTCTTATCTTGTTGATTTTAGCCATTCTGAAAGGTATGATTTAAAAAATTATAAAATCTCATTGTAATTTCGATTTGCATTTCCCTGATGATCAGTGATGATGAACATCTTTTCTTGTATCTGTTGGCCATCTGTATGCATTTTTCACAGAAATGTCTGTTCATGTCTTCTACCCATTTTTTAATTGGTTTATTTGTTCTTTGGGTGATGAGCTTGAAAAGTTCTTTATGTATTTTGGCTACTAACCCTTTATCAGACAGGTCATTTGCAATATTTTCTCCCATTCCATCAATTGTCTTGTTTTCTTGATCATTTCCTTCGCTGAGCAGAAGCTTTTTATTTTGATGTTGACCCAACAGTTTATTTTTGCTTTTGTTTCTCTTGCTTCTGGAGCATACTTAGAAAAAAAGTTGCTATGGCGAATGTCAAAGAAGCTACTGCCTGTGTTCTCTTCTAAGATTTTTATGGTTTCAGGTCTCACATTTAGTTCTTTCATCCATTCTGAACTTATTTTTGTGTATGGTGTAAGAAAGTGGTCCCATTTCTTTCTTTTGCATGTTGCTGTCTAGTTTTCCCAACACCAGTTGTTGAAGAGACTGTCCTTTCCCCATTAGACATTCTCTCCTACTTTATCGGAGACCAATTGACCATATAGTTGTGGGTCTATTTCTGGTTTTCTATTTTTTTTTACTGATGTATGTATCTGGTTTTGTGCCAGCACCATACTATTGTGAATTCTACAGCTTTGTAATATAATTTGACGTCTGGAAATGTGATGCCTCCAGCTTTGCTTTTCTTTTTCAAGAATGCTTTAGCTATTTGGGGTCTTTTCTGGTTCTATAAAAATTTTAGGATTGTTTGTTCTAGTTTTGTGAAAAATGCTGTTGGTATTTTGATAGAGTTTGCATTAAATGTGTAGATTGCTTTGGATAATACAGACATTTTATAAATGTTTGTTCCTCCAATCCATGAGCATTGAAGTCTTTCCATTTCTTGTATCATCTTTAATTTCTTTCATCAATGTTTTACAGTTTTCAGAGTACAGGTCTTTCACCTCCTTCATTGGGTTTATTCCTAGGTATCTTATTGTATTTGATGCAATTGTAAATGGGACTGATTCCTTAATTTCTCTTTCTGCTATGTTGTTATCGGTGCATAGAAATGCAATGGATTTCTGTACATTGGTTTTGTTTCCTGCAAATTTACTGGATTTATTAGTTCTAGCAGTTTTTTGGTGGAGTCTTTCAGGTTTTCTATAGGTAGTTCTGCATATATTTCATTTGCAAATAGTGAAAGTTTGACTTCTTCCTTGTTGATTTGGATGTCTTTTATTTTTGTTGTTGTCTGATTGCTCTGGCTAGAACTTCCAGCACTGAAATGAAATTTTGCCATTTGCAACGAAGTGGATGGAGCTAGAAGGTATTATACTAAGCGAAATAAGTCAATCAGAGAAAGACAATTATCATATGACCTCACTGATATGAGGAATTTGAGAAGAAAAACAGAGGATCATAGGGAAAGGAAGGCAAAAATGAAACAAGACAAAACCAGAGAGGGAGACAAACCATAAGAGGCTCTTAATCTCAGGAAACAAACTGAGGGTTCCTGGAATGGAGGGGGGTTGGAGGGAGGGGGTGGCTGGGTGATGGACATTGGGGAGGTTATGTGCTACAGTCAGCGCCTAAACCTACTTTGTTGAGGGCTTTTATCACAAATGGATGTTGTACTTTGTCAAATGCTTTTTATGCGTCTATTTAAATGATCATATTGTTCTTACCCTTTCTCTCATTGATGTGATATATCATGTTGGTTGATATGTAAATACTGAACCACACTTGGAATAAGTCCAACCACACTTGGAATAAGTCCAACCACACTTGGAGTAAGTCTGCTTATTCCAACCCAGGAATAAGTCCCACTTGATCCTGGTGAATGATTTTTTAAATGTATTGCTGAATTTGGTTTGCTAGTATTTTATTGAGGATTATTGCATCTATGTTCATCAAGGATCTTAGCCTGTAGATTCCATTTTTTTGCTCACTATCATTCCGTTCAAATTTTCTATTTCTTCCTGTTTCATTTTTGATAGTTTCTAGGAATTTATCAATTTTTTCTAGGTTGTCCAATTTGTTGCCATATAGTTTTTCATAATATTCTCTTATAATTGATTGTATATCTGTGATGTTGGTTGTTATTTCTCCTCTCTCATTTGTGATTCTATTTGAGTCCTTTCTCTTTTTTTCTTGATAAGTATGGTTAGAGGTTTATCAATCTTATTGATTTTTTTTTCAAAGAATAAACTCCTGGTTTCATTGGTCTATGCTATTGGTTTTCGGGGGGTTTGGTTTGGTTTGGTTTGGTTGGTTGATTAGTTGGTTGGTTTAATTCCTATGTCATTTATTTCTCCTCTAATCTTTTTTTTTAAAAGATTTTATTTATTTATTTGACACAGAGATAGAGATCACAAGCAGGCAAAGAGGCAGGCAGAGAGAGGGGGGTAAGCAGGCTTTCCGCTGAGCAGAGAGCCCGATGCGGGCCTCGATCCCAGGACCCTGAGATCATGACCTGAGCCGAAAGCAGAGGCATTAACCCACTGAGCCACCCAGGTGCCCTTATTTCTCCTCTAATCTTTATAATTTCCTTCCTTCTGCTGGTTTTAGGCTTCGTTTATTTTTCTTTCTCCAGCTCCTTTTAGGTGTAAGGTTAGGTTGTTTGAGATTTTTCTTGCTTCTTGAGGTAGGCTGCATTGCTATAAACTTCTCCCTTAGAACCACTTTTGCTATATCCTAAAGGTTTTGGACCATTGTGTTTTGATTCTGGTTTGTTTCCATATCCTTTTTTTATTTCTTCTTTTATTCCCTGGTTGACCCATTCATTGTTTAGTACCATGTTATTTAACCTCCATGTATTTGTGGTTTTTCAAGATTTTTCTTGTGGTTGACTTCTAGTTTCATAGCTTTGTGGTCAGAAAGATGCATGTTATGGCTTCAGTCTTCTTGAATTTGTTGAGGGTCGTTTTATGGGCTTATATGTGATCTATTTTGCAGAATGTTCCATGTGTACTTGATAAGAATGTGTATTCTGTTGTTTTAGGATGCAAAGGTTCTGAATATATCTATTAAATCCATCTGGCCCAGTGTGTCATTCAAAGCCATTGTTTCCTTATTGGTTTTCTGTTTGATGATCTGTCCATTAGTGTAAGCAGGTGTTAAAGTCCCCTACTCTTACTGTATTATTATCGAACAGTTCCTTTATGTTTGTTATTAACTGTTTTATGTATTTGGGTCCTCCTATGATGAGTTCATAAATATTTACAATTGTTATATCTTCTTGTTTGATTGTCCCCTTTACTGTATCTTTCTTTGTGTCTCATACAGTCTTTGTTTTAAAGTCCATCTTGTCTAATATAAGTATTGCTACTCTGGCTTTCTTTTGATGTACATTTGCATCACAGATGTTTCTCCATCCCCTCATTTTCAATCTGTAGGTATCTTTAGGTCTAAAATGAGTCTCCTGTGGGCAGCGTATAGGTCTCTTTTCCTTTTTTTTCATAATATTTTCTTTTCCTTATCCATTCTGTCTCTCCGTGTTTCATGTTTGGAGCACTTAGTCCATTTACATTTGAAGTAATTACTGAATAATATGTATTTATTGCCATTTCATTGCTTTTTTTTTACAGCTTTTTCTGAAGATATTCTCCTGATCCTTTCTTGTCTTTCTCATTTTCATAGTTTACTGATTTTCTTTAGTGATATATTTGGATTTCTTTCTCTTTATTCTTGGCATATTTATTAATGGTTTTACCATTAGGTTTGTATATGGTTACTATTAGGTTTGTACATAAACCCTTCTGCATATACCAGTCTATACTAAGTTGGTGGTCATTTAATTTTGAGCACATTCTTTTTTTTTTAAGATTTTATTTATTTATTTGAAACAGAGAGAGAGAGATCAGATCACAAGTAGGCAGAGAGGCAGGCAGAGAGAGAGGAGGAAGCAGGCTCCCCGCCAAGCAGAGAGCCCGATGTGGGCCTCGATCCCAGGACCCTGGGATCATGACCTGAGCCGAAGGCAGCGGCATTAACCCACTGAGCCACCCAGGCGCCCGAGTGTTTCCAGTTCCCGAGTGTACCCATTCAGCACTTTGAATGTATCATGCCACTGCTTTTTGACTTGCAGAGTTCCTGTTGAAAAACCTCCTGCTAGCCTTATGAGTTTCCTTCTAAGTAAGTGACTTCTTTTGTCTTGGTGCTTTTAAGATTTATTCTTTATTACTATATTTTGCCAATTTACGTACAAAAATGTCTTGGTGTAGATCTGCTTTTTTGTTTTTGATTGGTGTTCTCCATGCCTCCTGGATCCAGATATCTATGTACTTCCCCAGCTTAGGGAACTTTTCAACTATCATTTCTTCAAATAAAATTTCTGCCCTCTTTTCTCTTTTTCTTCTGGGGCTCCTGTAATATAAATGTTATTACATTTGATGGAGTCACTGTTTTCCCTAAGTCTACTCTTGTTTTGCATAATTCTTTTTTCTCTTTTGTTCAGCTTGATTAGATTCCATTACTCTGTCTTCTAGGTCACTGATTCATTTCTCTGCTTCTTCCATTCTTCTGTTTATTTTATTAAGCATTTCTCATTTTGTTTATTGAAACCTTTATCTCTACTATGTTATTTCTTATCTCTGTGTTAAGGGACTCATTCATGTGTTCCACTCTTTTCTCAAGTCCAGTGAGTATCCTTATGATCATTGCCTTAAATTCTCTATCAGGTATGTTAATTATACCTATTTCACTTAGACAACGGCCATGTCCTGGTCTTTCATTTGACATAAATTTCTCTATGTCCTCATTTTGTCTGCCTCTCTGTATCTGTGTCTGTGTATTACAAAAGTCAGCTTTGTTCTGCTCTTCAAAGTTGTGACTTTATGAAGAAGAGGTCCTGGACTTCTTTACAATGCTGTGTCCCATAGTCACCAGAACCTAGCACTTCAAGACAGTATGCTATGTGTGTTGCTTATGCCCTGCTGTTATGTCTGAGTCACTTTTCCTTCCAGTGCAGTCATCTGCACTGATTCTTTGCCTGTGGTGGGCTATGCTTGCCCTCTGTGGTGTTAGTGGGACCCAGGCAGGCCAGCTCTAAGGGAGCTTGCTGGACAGAGGCCTTGGGAGTGTGTGAGTGTGTGTGTGTGTGGGGTGTTAGCAAAATTTGTGCAGGAGACTAGTCCTATGTCAGAAATCCTGAAGTGCTGCAGGTGCTGGGGGCTGGGGTCCAGGCCACTGGAGGAGCATGGCTACATGCAGTGCACAGTGGCAGCTGTGCCCTCAGCAGCTGGACACAGTGCACATGAAGCTGTAACAAAATTTGCCCTGAGCCCAGGGCCAAGGAGTTTGGAATGGGCAAGTCCTCCAGAGAACTCTTGGGTATAGCACGCTGCTAACAGGTTAGGGTGAAAGTGTCTGCTGTACCACTTCCCGCAGGTGTCCCTGTGCTTATGCTGGGGGTGGGGGAGGGAAATGGTGCCTTCCAGCTCCCTTATTTTCAATGTCCCCCAACACACTCCAACATCAGTATGAACCTGTCTGTCTCCTGCTTGCCCCAAGTGTTGTGTAGACTGCTTTTTTTGATGTTGCCTCTTCACACAGCCTGCTATCTCTTTAAAGGCATCGACCCAGCTATCCCTCACCCTCCATCTCATCCAGTGCTGAGTCAGCTAACTTTTAAAACTCCAGTTTTTTAGTCCCACTGGTTTTAAAGACTCACAGAATTCAGTCCTTCTGATTTTTAAAGCCAAATGGTATGGGGATTAGTCTTCCTGGTGGGAGTTCCCTGGTGCGAGGGCCTGTTTCTCTGCCCTCTCTGCATGAACAGCTTCCCTCTACCTTCCCGACCTTACTAAGCTTTCAGAGACAGCTTCTTCTCTATACTTAGTCCTGTAGTTTGTCCTGCCAGTCTTCAGACCCCTCTCCAGTTTATTGACTTGACGTGGATGATATCTACTTGTAACTGCAAGATGGGGAGAGCACAGGGTCCATCTACTTCACCATCTTCCCAAGCTTTCACGAATGCAGATGTATTTTAAGCTGACAACATATTTATAATATAAAGTCATTGCTTATTATTTAAATATAGTTTGTCTATCAAAAAATAATTTATTTTCTAAATGACTTCTGCCTCCTGTAAGCATTTTTCTAAACAGCTTGTCCAAATGGTAATAGGGAGATGGAAAATTATTATTGCACTTGAGAAGTAATTAGAAATTAAAATATGTTGGACGTGGTACACAAAGGAATATGAGGGTGAGTGAAGAGTTCAAATAAATTTCTGATAAACAAAATTAAATAGAAAATTTGAGAGTGGAAACTTTGCCTAATAAATCTGCAGATAACAGTTTGGAAGAGTTCTCCATATTGATACATCTTGGCTGCTTTCAATGTTTTTGGTTACTGAGAAAAATGAAAGGGAATGGAATTTTACTAAAGGAAGCTGTCTCTGCTATGGACTGCCATTTAAATTGACTTTGAGTCCAGCAATGTGCAGCTTTACAGGATTGGAAAAAGCCAAATGTATGTGTAACCCAAGAAACAAGAGAGATTATTTTCTAAGATCTAGCCCAATTGTACCAATCTAATCAATGGTGTCTCCTTCTTCCACAAATCTATCATTTCACATGATTTCAAAGTAATTGCCATTAAATCGAGGGGGAGAGAGATGTGCAAACACAAGCAGTAAACAAAAGAGGAGATCAGCAGGTTTGAGAACCACATGTATGATTAACTTCATGTGGAGCCTATTGAAAGCAAATAGACATGAAGCCTGCCAAAGCTTGAGGAAGTTGTATTGTCATGGAAATTACAAACCATTCCAAAGACTGTAGTTGTTTAATTCTTAAAGTTACCCTTTGCCCCATGCTTGTACCAGCCCCCATGAAGTATCTCTCCATCACTGACTTCTTATTAGACCACTGAAAATCACAGGTAAGGAAGAATCTCCCAGAGTCTAAGAGAGATGGTGCACAAGCAAGTCATTTGCATCAAGAGGATAGGAAGCCAGAAGGACTAACCAAGGAAGCAGTGGACCATGACAATGGATCCTTTCTCTTTCTTGTGATTTCTAACACCTGACCCATTCCTATACCTATTGTTTTCTATTTCTTAGTCCTAATATCTTGGTCTTTACAAAACTACAGATGTTTTCTACTAGAATGATGTTATAATAACCTTTCCTTCTCTTTTTATTAATTATTTGTCCAGTCAATTTAAATTATGGGGTTGGTTTATTTTTTTTGCACATACTTTCCAATCAAAATATCTCCATATTTTCTTCTTCTTGGTACATTAGTTCTCCCTCTATTCTTTAAAACACTAAAAGTAGCTTATGTTAAAAAACACATTATTTGCTTGATAATATGTCTTTTCTGTTGCTTTCCCCACAAAGTGCTTCTCACAGGCTCAAGGTGATATGAAACACAAAGTGAGTTCAATTTCCTCTTAAATCTTGGACCCAGGACTTTTATTCAACACAGATACCTACTGCATAAAAAATACTTCTTAATGCATTTATAGCACACAAAGATGAGTAAAATTAGTTTATGGGAAAAATGTTTGTAATCCAATATAATCAAAAACAGAATTTAAAGATGACCATGAGAAATTTCCTGCACCCAAATATCCATCCCATAATAAATATCTTTATTTTGTTACATTGCCTTTGGGAAAAGAATTGGGGCTTTTGTTCTGGTGGTTCCCTGATATAAGAGTCTTTATATAGGAAGAGCGTGGATTCAGGGATAGTTGAAAATATGATTTGAAATGACACATAATTTTAATATTGTTGTGAATACAAATACCTACTTCACAATTTACCCTGATCTGAAAAAGTCTACCTTTCTTTCAAGACCTCTACTGAACTCTTAGTTAAATAACCCATCCCTTCACTCATATTCCAGTGTCCTTTATCTTAACATGATTCTTCCATTTATTGTAGAGCAAGGGCTGCATGAGAAAGCATATTGTGGAAACAACATTA
Organism: Ailurus styani; assembly: GCA_002007465.1. NCBI lineage: Eukaryota > Metazoa > Chordata > Mammalia > Carnivora > Ailuridae > Ailurus > Ailurus styani. Next base: position 1,779,118 of record LNAC01000072.1, on the reverse strand, counting down.
GTTTAAAAAAGCAAGGTGGCATTTAGAATTATTTCCCACATTGACTCGAACCAAAGGACAAATCCTGATCTTCATCATAAACAAAAAGATGAAATGCCTTACTTCTTTTTATCATATTTTCATTTGGAAGAATAACAAGGCTAAATGCATTCACAATTTACTGCTCTCTTAAAGAAAGCAGTAATAGGCTTTCAGAAACAACCTTCAGAGCACGCTTAAATATTTAGCAACATTAAAACACTGTTTTTTCCACTATAATTTAATGCCTCTAGTGTAAGAATTATCCACACACAAATGCAAAATGTTGAATGCCTCTATATTAGTCATTGAATAAAAGTTCAATTAAATAAATGTTTATAGAATCCCTAATAGGGGACAGAATAAGTGATAATTAAAATGCATTGAATTCATTTGTAAATGCCAAAATTTTTTAAAAGAATGTAGAAACAGAAGGAGGAAGGTAGGTCAACCTCCCTCTAGCACCGCCATCCCCAAACTCTCCACTTCTTCTTGCCCTCGCTCATTACTATTATTAACCAACATCTTAGATTCTCTAACCTCATATCTGAGAATCTAGAAAGACCATTTTCCTGTCTCTGCTCTGATCACACAACCTTGACCTGTGAGTTTGTCCCTGTGCCACAATCAATGTCACATCCATTTCTGGGAAGTTTTCCCAATTGTGCAAATGTTAATGCATTTTCTTTCTTTTGTCTGGTTTCAAATTTCCATGCTACACTTACATGGCTTTTATAATTAAAAATTAAACTTGTTTGAAACAATTAAGTGTTCTGGGAGGTCGTATTCCATAAGAATTATGAAAAAGGCAATGAATTTCATGATTTCTCACAAAATATAAAGGATATGATAAGCACAGTAACAAATCTAATATGTTGGCTTAGGAAGGCATTGTGATGTGAAGGAAACCATATCAGTATGCAGTAAGGTAGACAAGCTGAGACCTTAGCCAACTTACTTTACCCAAATTCAGCTTTCCTATCAATTAGTTTGGAATAATACCACTTTTCTTGTAAGATTTCAGGGATAGTTGAATAAGAAGACATATGTGCAGTACCTGAAAAACTAGGCAGTCAATGACTGATGGTTTCTTTCCCTTTCTCACTTCCTTAGGGAAGTAATGTTAATTCCATCTCTTGCTCTATGGCAATGGACTGAGTTGGCAGCTAAGACAATGAAAAGAAAAAGAGGAAGAAAAACACTGAGACGTGAGGGAACAGCTTGCAGGAACAGGAAAAGCTGCTGGTTAGATATTTGAGCCTCCAGTTAATGGTATGTGAGCCAAGATACTGGGAAGCAGGTGGCACATCCACCAGAGAGCAACATACTATGGATTAGAAATGTGTGCCATCCACTGAGAATTAGCAGGGTTAGTGATACCCCGAGGCATAGTGTCAGCGATGTGGCAACCTCACATTTAATAAAGATATAAAGCGAGTGTCAATGCAGGAAGAACGGAACTGAAACACACAGACATGGGCAATAATACATCATCCTATAGCAGTAATAAATGTTATCTGTGGTGCAGTTTCTCCAAAAGACCAGATGTGATGGTGTAGGCAGGGGTGGGGGGGGTGGTTTCCCAAAACCTCTGGCCTTGACAGAAGAATTTTCAATCTTTAACATGTGGATTCAAGGTCATTAGAAATCACTTAAAAACCATTTTTTGGCACGTTACCTTTACTGAGGTGAGATTTTAATTGGGAAAGATTAGAAGGGACATTTTTGTTTCTAAATTAGGTTATTTGTCAGTTTCTCCTGCTCACAATTCATCCCCCTTTTGTAAGAATATGCCAATAATTTGGGGGGATTTTTAAAAACTCCCTTTTACTGTATGCAAATCCAATTGCTTCTCTTCCTCTATAGAAAATGAATGGTCTGATCTTCCTTGAAGTATGCAAAGGGAAGGAGTCAGGCTCTGTGCTCTCTCCTGTCTGGAAAAACACTGGATCTTGACATTGTGTTGCTAAAACCGAAGGAAAGGTACTAATGTGAGGAGGAGGGTCTGAGGAGCCGTTCTTACTAGAGCAATCCTGTGCTTGGTACTCCCCAATCACCTTGGTTCCTAACCATCATCAGTTTACCCAGAACTCCATGAGGCCTCAAGATCTTTCCAATGAATTATATTATGCTTGATTTAGCAAGACAGAGTTCATGCTTCTTGCCTTCAGTACACCTTATCTGATGTATCATCCAGAACACACAGTGGGGAGAACCCTTACCAGAAGCAGATAAATTAAAGAAGGGAGGTTACATCCATTACCAGAAACACCAGTGTTTGGAAAATCACTGTCTTATAATACAGCCAATTCTATGTCTGGGTTTGTCTAATTTTTAAAAGTCTCTTTCCAATATTATAAATCATCTGCCTTGTCACATCTTAATCAGCAAGAGATTATACAACTGAAATTAACAGGTCATTTGTGACTTAAGAGCATAGATTGCATTGAAGTTCTGAGACAGAAATCAATTTGCAAAGAGTTGGGGTGAGCGGTATGGATTTGGCAGCACGTTGACAGGGGTCAGGGAAGGAAGAGCGAAATGCTAGCCTAACGTAGTGACCAATGTTAGTGAAGTGAAGGCTTTCAAAAGTTGTCGAAGCCAATATATTTTTAGATGAATTAGCAAGAATTGATAGTGTTAAGTTGAGGAACAGCAAGTAGGAGGAGGGATGAAGAGAGAAAAGGAGGAGTACAGATGGAGAAGAAAGTTCGGTTAAGAAGGGACCTTTGTTCAGGGCAGGAATAATGATGGAGAAGATGAGTGAAGATACACAATAATCGAAGAGATTTAAGAAACCTGTGCAAAATGTCTTTGATTTTAGGAAGATGTTTCATAAATTCACAGGCTGTAAGTGTTCTTAGAAGCATCTAAAACAGCCTCATGATATATAAATGCATTTCTTCAAAATTCAGGAGAAAGAGTCAGAAAAATTTCTTCTTGAAACTTCCTGTGGTAGGAAAATACTATCTCATGAGATATTACAGGCTGTTTCTGAAGAGCTCAAACTGTAAATGACTGTAGTAAATTGAGAAGAAAAACCCTTTCCTTATACCTTTCGTCTATCTATGCCGGTTTTATCCTCTAAGACCACAAAAATTCCAATCTCCTTTCAAACACTCACTTCAAACACTTACTTGAGGATAAGTATAATTCTTACTTTAGTAGAGGAACTCATCCACACATATCTTTAAAAATATAGCTTTCCTTATCACAATCTGTTATCAGAGACACATCATCTGTTCATATCACTTACTCTTTTTCCATTTTTCCATCTGACTGGAAGAGCTTTTGCCTCTCCCTCCCTGCCTCCCTCCCTGCCTTCCTTCTTCCCTCTGCCTCCCTCTCCTCCTTGCTTTTTCTCTTCCCAGACTTTCGCTTTTCCTTTCTCTCCCCTCCTCCTCTCCTTTTTTCCCCTCCTCCTCTGCTCCCCCCTCTCTCTCTCCTTTTCTCTCTCAGATCTGCAATCTCTCTCTCTCCCTCTCTTTCCAATTCCTTATTTCTTTATGTCTCTTCATGTCTCTCTTTTCCATTCACACGGACTCTACTATGCTTACATTCTCAAGTACAGGAATGTGTACCTTATCAGTTGCCTTCCTAGACATGGCAGTTGATAACTGGCACATTTTCCATCAGACATGTTCCTTTTGAGCAAAGCACATTTTTTACATGCCTATATTTTAGGTCTCAGGACTCAGCGATACCTTTGCAGTTGTGTTTTTCTACTTGGATTTGAATCTCAAGTTCATGTTATCTCTGATCCATCTGTTGTACCATCCGAAGTCATGAACATGATTTCTGACACACTTTATAATAATTTCTCCCAGGAACTGCTGAGACCTCCTTCTATTGATTTTCTTTATCCCTTGACAGACAAGATTTCCTGCATTTTACCAATATAAGAGAATATCACACCCTTTTTTCTCCCTCTCCTTTTAAGCTTAAATTCCTTGTCATGAAATCAATGAAACTCAAGGAAAATATATCTTTTTTATAATCTTCACAGGACTCATCTGGCCCTGGAGCAGAATCCATGTTTTCTACACTAAACTATGTACCAGAAAGCCAAGTCCTATTGTTCACTTTATTTTTAAAACTTTGTCAAATCTCAACATCACATGAAAACAAGAAATTAAAGCTCAACTATTATCCTCAGAACTTTCTGGTTCTTACAAGGATTTCATAGTCATATTTGATACTTTTTTTATTGCTTAATCTCTTGACTATCAAATTTGTTACTATAATGATTCATTCTATATATTTTTATTGAGCATTTATCATCTTCAAGTTACTATGCTAAATTATATATATGAAAAAGCAAGTAAGAATATCATTATTCTACTGGAGAGCTCAGTTTATTACATTGGACATGTAAGCCAATTATTACATTAGAAAATATTCAATCTATGCATTTTTAAGAATATTATTTACTTTTATTCTAAAGGATAAATGTAAGCCAATTATTACATTAGAAAATATTCAATCTATGCATTTTTAAGAATATTATTTACTTTTATTCTAAAGGATAAAGAAATTACTGATTTTTGTATTAAGGCATAGAGAAATTAGAAAACAGCCCGAAGAAGATATATCATTTTAGTTGAGATCCCAGGAAGTGGCTAGATTTTTTTTTAATAATATTATCGATAGGCCTTCTGGAAAGAAAGCATATATTTGAATTGGTTAGGTTATGTTGATACACAACTACTTTCCGTATCTTCAATAATGATTCTCCAACCATCACAATATATCGCATTTCATGATCCCGCAGGCAGGAGTACAATGTCTTCATAATTGCTAAGACCTGCTGTTCCTCCTTCCCCTATAGGAATCTGTTCCCTGAGAAAGGTCAAATTCATCCTATGAGGAAGTACTGAGTTTGGCATAATGCAAATATGGTATACTTTGGGCTTTGCTCTCAGATACTGAGTGTTGAATCCCGCATCACCGCTTACTCCTGACAAGCAGAATGTTCTCCGGACATCCTACTTCATGTACCTACTTCACGTCTCCAGCAAGAACTGCCTAGCACACCCTATAAGGATACCGAAGAAATGTTTTGAGTGCTTTGACTCCTTCTGTTTAAAGTTAGGATTTTCATAGTGTAAAACATGACATATTTGAATGTTCTTGTTTGTTTTGTTTTCTCACTAAAGTATCAGTTCCATGAGAGTATAAATTTTTGTCTGTCTTGTTCACTACCGTTTCCCCAGTGTCTAGAATAGCCTGTCCCATTAAAAGTGCTCCATCATTGTTTGTTGAATGAATAAATGAGTGGCTGAAGGAAATAATGAACAAGGAAGACAGAGTGGGCAAGCAAGAGACTAAGGGAATATATGAGAAAGGTTAGTACGAACACTATGGGGAATGAGGTATCAATGAAATAGTTCATAATATCAATAGACTGACTCTCCTATAGTATTTTGGATGCAGCTAAAATTAAAAGTATAGTTGGAAAGTGCAACAGTGGTCATCCTTCCTACAGTCGGTAGTCCTGAGCTCAGATTGATTTAGGATCCTTGGAATTTGCACTGTGATGCTTTCATGACCTTCGTACATTTAAGGGATTATCCTTTAAGCAGACATTACTGTAAATATTTTCCAACTGTTTATAAAGGTCTAGGTAAATTAATCTTCTGATAATTTCCTGTTTGCTTTCTGGATTTTCTACAATAAGTATGGATTGCATTTATTATAAAAATAGGTGAAAATGAAAACAATTCCCAAGAAGAGACTTTGTTGTGTAAAAAAAAAAAGTAACCCTCCTTTTATAAAGGATTGTTTATTAAATGTATAGACACTGAATTTTTACCAACTAGATTTTATGATCTATTGAAATGTCTATGTACATATTCCATTTTGACTGAATGAGAAGAATATCCTAATAACCTATGCTAAATTTCTTGGATGAAAAGAAGTATGTTCAATGTATTATTTTTGTAACTCAATTTTTAATTTGTTAAGAGTTTACTTAGGAATTTTATATTTATATTTCATTAGTTGGTATTCTTATTTGCAAGTAACAAAGCCCAGTGCTAGATAAGTTATGGGGAACTTGTCAGGAGAATATCGGCAACATACAGAATGCTCACTAAGCTGAAATCAGACCATAAACAGAAACCAAAAGAATTCTAATGGTGAGAAAGCAAGTCATAGCCAACAGCACACAGCGCAGCAATCTTGTCCTTCAGCCAAAGAGCTCTTTTCTTCAACATAGTCCCTCAAGATGCAAAGTCCCTGTAAAGAATATCTTACTATCCCAGATTTAGCATATGGCTCTGATGACAAAGTCTAGTACACTAGAAGGTGGGTCTGGGAATCTTGACTTTTCATTGAGAGATATCCCCTGGGAAATTCAAGTTTATTAAAACATCTACAATGAGGAATTTAGGGACATGGTTGGAGACCGGATATCCATTCTCACTATGGATTTGTGTTTAATTATCTTTCTCATTATTTTTTTCCCAGATGGGCATAAAAGTTATGTCGGCTATATAAAATTAATTTGAACACTTCCTGTATTTATTTTATCTAGTGTGTTATATAATATGTAAGTAATCTGTTCTTTAACATGAAAGAATTTATCGACAAATTATCTGGTCTTAGAAATCTGTTGGTCTCATCCACAAATTATTGGGAAGTCATTCCAGGGTAACTTTCTTTTTTCATTCTTTTCTTTCTTCTTTTTTTTTAGCTTTTCATTTTTTCCTTTTTTTAAATATTTATTTAAATTCAATTAGCCAACGTATAGTACCTCATTAGTTTTTGATGTAGCTTTCAATGATTCATTAGTTGTGCATACCACGCAGTGCTCACCACATCACGTGCCCTCCTTAATGCCCGACACCCAGCTACCCCATACCCCCACACACCTTCCCTTCTGAAACTCTCAGTTCGTTTCCCAGAGTCGAGAGTCTGTCATGGTTTGTCTCCCTCTCTGATTTCTTCCCAGGGTAAGTTTCTCAGTTTTATCCATGACCGGGGTTTATTCCCTCAGATTGTATGTTAAAAAAAATGAGGGCTGGAACCATGTCTGTCCTTTTTATAGCTGTAGTCCTGCCTAGAAGAGTGGCCAGGGTAGAACTGGTGTGCTAATTAACAATTTGAGTGAATGAGGCAGTTTTAATCACCTATTTTTAAGGATATATTTCTATTCATTAAATTGTAGAATAATTTTTTATTTAATACTATTTTCTTTTCATTAAAAATTATGTATTTTGCTTTTTCTCATATCCAATTTTATTTATAATTTATCTTTTTTCTGACAATTACATTGGTACTTCAGAAAATGAACTCCTGAACTTAACCGATTTTACTATTTAGTTATTTTCAGTTTATGAGTACTTTCCTTATATTTGGTATAATGATCCTTCTATTTTCCTTAACTTAAAATGGTATTTTCATTGGATAATGTCTTTATTTCTATTCTTAAAGAAGAAACTTACGATAGTCAAAACTGCGAGTTCCAAAACCAGACGGCTGAGGTATATGACAACTTTGTATTTAGAGCAGGTTGCTTCACCCCTCTGTGTTTTAGTTTCTTCAAGGATAGAATGGTGATAATGCCTTGCAGGGCCTCTGTAAGGATTAAATTAGTTAGCATAGACACAGTGCTTAGAATAGTTCCTAACACATGCAGTACACTCAACTTGTTACATAGGGAAGGCTTAATATGTTATATACCCTTTATTATCTTCATTTTTTTTAAGATTTTATTTATTTATTTGACAGAGAGAGAAAGAGAGAGAGAGATCACAAGTAGGCAGAGAGGCAGGCAGAGAGAGGAGGAAGCAGGCTCCCTGACCAGCAGAGAACCCGAAGCGGGCCTCGATCCCAGGGCCCTGAGATCATGACCTGAGCTGAAGGCAGAGGCTTTAACCCACTGAGCCACCCAGGCACCCTTCAATTTTTTTAACAGTGATGTCATTTACAACCCTGGATTTATATCTCAGTACAGCTTTGAGTATATGACTCATAATATTTTCATACAGTGTCTTTTCATTATCTATTTTAAACAGTCTGTTGAAATTTAATCACTTCTTTGACCAAAAAAGTCTTTCATTATTACAGTTGTCAAAAAAGAAAGAGAATGAGTTAGTGGAATTTGTTTAGTATTTTACTATAAATGTGAAGTTTTATTACAGTATTATTATCATAAAATGTTATTTATTTTTGTTTGCTTTTTCAGGTTTATTGAAATTTGATAGTTTCACATCATGTTATTATACATTTTTTTGCTTTTTAAAAATTTATTGAGACATTTACTATTATTGCCTAGAATATAATTACCTTTGAATTACAAATGTCTCATGGTTTTATTGTGGGTTTGCAAGATTTAAACTATGACTCACTATGAGTTTTCCTTTAATTATAAATAAGTACATTTTATTTAGTGAAACAGTCTACATTTTCACTTTTAAAGTCATCATTTTGGGCATTAATACTTTCTATCTTTTAAAAATGACTCTTCTTTCTGTGACTCCTTGACATTTATTTTATCTTCTGTCTTTGCTGTATAGACTACTTTTTTTTTTAAAGATTTTATTTATTTTGAGAGAGAGCATGAGCATGTATGTGATCAGGGGGAAGGGCAGAGGGAGAGAGAGAGGATCCCAAGCAGACACCTTACTGACGTAAAAGCTCAATGCACAGCTGAGATGCCTGCATCCTGCTGGATGCCAGGGCTCAATCTCACGACCCTGAGATCATGACCTCGACTTACTGAGGCACCCAGGCCCCCCCTGTATAGACTAGTTTTAACCTCTTAACACTTGCAGAGAACTGATATGATGAAGACCTAAAATTAATCTTAAGGAAATCTAATATTTAAATTGTACTGAAGTGAATTCAAGAAAGCAGAAAATTTTGAGTTTATTCTTTCTCTAATTATCTGTCATGAATGTGATATTACGGCATAAGTGAAGAATATTTTTCAATGGTCAGATAGTTCCTTAGATATTTTCCACGTATGCTGTTTTCCTTGATGTTGCCAGAATTAAATATCACATAATGCACCTGATATTTATACCTGTGTTGTGACAGAAACCTGCTTGAACTGATATTTAAAATTCAGGGACTAGGAGCAAGATAAGCTCTGACACCTCTTCTGACTCTCTTTTAGCGGTTTGAATTGCTGTGGTAATGAGAAGGGACTGAAAGAGGAAGACACTGATGAATCACGAGGGTTTGTGAAACTGTGGTGAGAAATTGCCTCTCTGAGTCATGACGACCCAGAGGCTTGTCTGGTCCCCGTGTGTGGTCTATAAAATCGATGACTCATAAAGCCAGATAGCCTGTCATTCCGCCTTAGGGAATGTTGGGATATCCTCAGAGGAAAAGAAAAAAAAAGCTCCTACCGTTGTCTTTTTCTTATCCATTCTTCGAATGCTCCACAGGTATAAATTTACCACTGATGTGAGTCTCTTTTTTGATGATACTGACTATTCTTTCAGAAAAAGGTTTTAGGTTCTGATCTTGTTCGTCCATTTTTACTTAATTTATCCAGGTCTATTTTAAGAGAATAGATCTTCTCTTTCTTTAGAACCAATATTCTTTTTACTTTATTTTTTTATTTTTTATTTTTTTTTAAAGATCTTATTTATTTATTTGACAGAGAGAGAGATCACAAGTAGTCAGAGAGGCAGGCAGAGAGAGAGGAGGAAGCAGGCTCTTTGCGGAGCAGAGAGCCCGATGCGGGCCTCGATCCCAGGACCCTGAGATCATGACCTGAGCCGAAGGCAGAGGCTTTAATCCACTGAGCCACCCAGGCGCCCTATTCTTTTTATTTTAAACTTCTGTGCAGATATAAGACTAAATGAGAGCATGTGACTTCATACACTATGGTCTTTATTCAGTTTCAATATATCGTCATTTTAAGTATAAGGCAGCTCTATAGTAAACTATGATATTAAAAGTTTTATTTATTATACTACTGTTGGTTAATACTGCATATATGATGTTAAAAGACCCGAGTATAAAATATCTGTGAGTCAGCTAAAACACCATTTGACTGAAATTAATAAGTTATACACTTTGCCTATCCAATTATACTTAGTCATTAGATTGAAGTAAATAAGCTGCTTAAATTAAACAGTCTATTTCTCTGAGTTAAATAACTACTAGAGCAGGAATACATGTAGATGACATTGATTGTGATTCAAGATATAATATCCTAGAAATATGGAGAGGATAAATCCTTATGCTAAATGATTCTTTAAGACAGAAGAAGACAGTTGATATTCATTTTATAAAAACTATATGATGGGCACTAGGTCAGAGATGTCCTATCACCTAACATTAATAGATATCCCTAAGTTCTTGATATTCACCTTGACAGACTGGGAAAAACTGAGGCTCATGGAAGTTACATCTGTCTTGCTTGATGCTCGTGCTATTTCTACAACAAATAAGATTTCAGAGATAAAACATGAGTGGCAGAGATTAATGATGATTTTGAGACACAGAAAAGAAGGTGAGCGTCATATGTAAGAGTTAGCATCAGAGATTTTTAAAAGAAGCTACTAGAGACAGAAAAGGGGTGCTAACATGTTTATCGTGGACAAGGCAGATCTGTGAATACAGTGTCTACCCAGTCTAAACGGGAAGTCAGCTCTCAGGGATGGTGGGACTCTAACATAAGAGCTTCCCATCTGTCCATCTCGTCCATGTTTTCTGGTCTAGCCTACTTTCTGAGAAATAATTTTCCCTGATTTTGGTTCCCTTATACCTGCTACACTTGAAAATATCACTATAGGGGCACCTGGGTGGCTCAGTCGGTTAAGTGTCTGGTCATGATCTCAGGGTCCTTGAATTGAGCCCTGCTTCGGGCTCCCTGCTCAGCAGAGTCTGCTTCTCCCTCTGCCTCTGCCCCTCCCCCCGCTCATGTTTTTCTTTCTCTCTCTCTTAAATAAATAAATAAAATCTTAAAAAAAAAAGAAATTATTATTCCATTATAGAAAAATCTCTGGATTGAAATAAAAGTTCCTGGAGAATTAAAAATAAACAACTGGTTTTATCAAATTGAATAGGTCTCGCTAAAATTGAAGGAGTAGTTTCTACAATTCCAACTGACTAAATAATTTTATCTCTTGAATTATGTGTCTTGCAAGTGTGCCAATCAGTATTATATGTTAATGAGTATGCCAACTGAGATTTTAAATTTCCAAATTAAATTTAATAATTAAATATCACCATTTAATACCTTGAACCTACTTATTTGTTTTAATGGGAACTAGAAATGAGATTTCCAAATGTTTTCTTCTATCATTTAAGAAGAATGAATTATTTTATTTATGCTTAAATAATATCTCAGATAATAAATTTGAACAAAATGTTAAATACATATTTGAAATAGAAAAAAATGTGTTAGAAATAACCAATTCATCCCAATGGATATTTGAAGCCCTACTTAGGAGAGGGCAGGAATTAGTAAAAAGTTAGTCAAACTGTATGTTAAGTTGGAGAAAATCATAAGGTAGTATTTATCTCCTTTATCATTATAATACACACCAACACGCTTTTGAAAGATCTGGAATAATAAAGTGCTTCTGCATTCTAGCCTACAGGAAGAGAACACTCTGCTTTCTCTTGGATCAAGAGTCTTACCATTTATCAATCTTGGACATCTAGAGAGGAGGCATTTAAAAAACATGGAACTCTCTCTCTCAAATAAATAAATAAAATAAAATAAAATCTAAAAAACATGGGAGTGTCCAAAAGTCAATGAGATCAGGGAAAGCAATTAGAACAAAAAAATGAAGCAGAACTATTAGAAGAGACACATGGATATGAATAAATTAACACAAAGAACACTTGAGAATATCCAAATGACAACCCTCTGAACTCAGACAGAAGATTTTCAGGACAGATAAACTTGATATCCCAATTTAATATTTAGAAGGTGACTTAAGGAGCACAAAATACTGGTTATATATGAGTTTATAGTCTGAAAGATCAAGTTCAAGGAATGTCTTAGAGGAGAGAGCCAAAAAATGAAGAAATGGAAAATGACAAGAAAAATAAAGAGAAAAATGAGGAAAAAAGGAAAAGAAAAATGAAGAAATGAAAAAAAAGAAAAAGAACCAGAGCCTAGATCTAGGATAAAACAGAAATTCCAGAAAGAGAAATAATATAATATGTAAGCAGAAAAGTTAAACATGTAATTGACATAGTAATAGAAAATATTTATATTATATTAATAATAAAATAACAGTATTCACAAATTCCAGGACATCTTAATGAGAAAGTACATAAGTCATGATCCTAGTATATTTCTGAAACTTAGGGATGAAGGGAAAGTTTTATAAGCTTCAGGTAGAAAAAGTTACAAACTAAGAGAAAGTCAGATTGGCCTTAAATATCTTAACTGCACAAAGTAAATTGAGGATTATGGAATGATGTATACAGACCACATAGATATAGGACTGAAACCCAAGAATCCATACTATAATCAGTGCAGAATATATCATCCACATACCTACTTCAGGAAAATATTTAAGAGCCTCTATCCAAAAACAAGAACAGGAGACCAGGAGGAAAAAGATATCTAAAGATATCTTGGTGTCATTGAGCATTCTCCAATGTGATGTTTTAGGTAGTTTTTCAACTGTGATTCTTGTTCTCAAACTGTACACCTTTGAATCTAAAGAGACAAATAATCTGCCCACCACAATTCCAACATGCAATGGTGACACCAGCACAGTACAAGTTACAGACATTCTGGCTCAAAAATGGACTCAAAAAGACACACTAAATCAGGGGTCCTCAACAATTCTGAAGCCCAAATGGGAAATTTGGGGCATTCCTGGATTCGTTCTCAAGGTCAAGGCGTGCTTCTCTGTGATTCTTGGTTCTCTCTAGGCTCTTGGTCCCTCCATGAAGAACGAAGACTCATCTTTACTTTCAGAGGTAGCACATTTTCTTGTAGCCGGACTGTACTCCCTGCCTGCTTCCTGCCAGTAGAAAGCTGGGAGTCCAAGTGCATGCATGTCCTTCTCAGTCTTTGCTGGATAATGCTTCTCATCTATGCATCTCTAGAAAACTTTGTGGGTTTCCTGTGAATCTTTTTATTAGATCAAATCCAGAGCACTGTCATGAAAATTTATCTGTATCTAAAGATACAGCCAAAGATGTGACCATAAAATAATTGATTTCCTGAAATCTTAAAAAAAAAATACATGCCTTACAGTCACTCCTTTGGCTTTTATCTTAAGACCAAATGTTCATAGCAGTGCCCAGGATTTATCTTTGTTCAGAAGTCGTTTCTTCACTTTGGCATTGTTACAGTTTGGAGACGCTGAGGATACTTAAAACTATCAATTCTTGGGTCCCCTGGTGGCTCAGTAGTTTAAGCATCTGACTCTTCATTTCGGCTCATGTCATGATCTCAGGGTTGGGACATTGAACCCTGTGGTGGGTTCCTTGCTCAGCATGGAGTCTGCTTGAGAGTCTCTTTCTCCCTCTACCGCTCCCCCTGTGCATCCATCCCTCCCCCAACCCCTGAAATCAATCAATCAATCAATCAATCTTAAAAAAAACCAAACACATCAGTTCTTGGCTCTTTTTTGTTTAATGATCCTCCCTTCAGTTTTCCCTCTCCGCTCTTTTTACTAAGCAACAAAAAGAAGGCTGCATCACGAACACTTGGTTTGGAAATCTTATCTCCATGACACAGTTTAGTGGGTTCATATTTTAATTTCCACAGAGCTGCAGGAACGGTTCAGGTAAGTTTCCTGCTTCCGCATAATCGCAGTGCTCCTTTCTCCAATTTCCAGTAATATTTTCTCACTTTCTTTTTTTTCTTTTTTTTTAAAGATTTTATTTATTTATTTGACAGAGAGAGAGAGAGAGAGATCACAAGTAGGCAGAGAGGCAGAGACAGAGGAGGAAGCAGGCTCCCTGCTGAGCAGAGAGCCCGATGTGGGCCTCGATCCCAGGACCCTGAGATCATGACCTGAGCCGAAGGCAGAGGCTTTAACCCACTGAGCCACCCAGGCACCCTATATTCCTAACTTTCTTGTAAGATCTCGCTCACAGTGTCCTCCATGTCCAATGTTTTGCAATTTGTCTTCAAGGTAGCAAACCTTGAAGCCCTCACTAACACTCTTCCACATACCAAAATGGGTCTGTTACCCATTTATGCATTTAAAAAAAACCCTCAAAATTACCATATGGAAGGATGAAAACAAACTTGTTCTCTTCTGGCATTCATTATTTAGAACAACCAGGAGCCGCTTAGATGGCCAGTTCTGGCTCAGGACTCTCAGTGTTGGGCAGGGTATGATCGCCTAAAGGCTTCCCTGGGGGAGCGTCCCTCACAGGGCTGCTGGAACGCCTTGGATGATCTTTCTCTAGGCTCACTCCCATAGGTCTCTGCACAGGATTACTTCCTATTGTGGTAGCTAGCTTCCTCCAAAGCAAGCAATCCAATAAAGATCACCCGAAATGAAGTTACAGTCTTCTTATAACCTAATTTAGAAAAGGCACTCCATCACTTCTGCCATTCTAGTCACTAGAAGTTAGTCAAAAAGTTCAGCCCACACTCAGAAGGAGAAATTCTATGGGACATTATACCAAAACCCGGGGATAACTGGGGGCGCAGTTTAGAGGTTATTTACTATAATGATAAGATTATGAATAGCATGCTATTTTTTTGTGTGTAAAAAAACAGAAATAGAAACATACATATCTTTCCTTATATCATCAAAATGAGACAATGTAAGGATAAACTAAAAACCAATAAAAATGGTTCCCTAAAAAGAGAGGTAGAAAATAGAAGAGGAAGGGACAAAAAGTCAGAGCTGTATCTCTCCACGTGTCTTGTTTGGTAGGTTCGATTGTTGGAAACATGTAAGTATTTCACATAGTGAAAATCTCAAAAGAAGCAATCCTTACATATGAGGTCGTTGCTTATGTACTTCAACAATAGTATCAACAGTAATTGAATTGGAGCTACCCATAAAACTGAGAATTTTTCTCTTTTGAAATATATTTCTAAAATAAAAGGATTTCATGTCCCTATAACTGAAAAGCTTAGAATCGGTAGTAAAAATAACACCCTAGTAACCAGATTATGGGAACTGAATTTCATTTCCCATTAAAACAAACAAAGGTTCCTAGGGGAAATGATGGATTCCAGGTCTAGAGCTGGAAATGTACAAGATGAATCGGGATATCTTGTGATTGATCACAACAAAGCTATTAAGGTCTATGGGTACCTGATAAGAACACAAAAATGTCAATTGAAGCAGCTCCTTCTGGTCAAAGATGGGGCAATTAAAATTCCAAAAAGAATAACGACTCTGATGGATTGAAATGTATTACATATACAAAACTCCATTTTTAAAGCTATTTCTAAGGGAGGTGGGTGTCCTTTTGTGTTTGGTAGAACACATTCAGTGTTTCTGCAAAATGGTTGATAAGGGTTAAGAATCAAGCATATTCCCTATAAGGAATTGTTTTCAAGACAATCCTATAGCTTTGAAAGATAAGAGTTCATAAATGCAGGAATAAAATTAAATTAGAAAATGATAATTTTACAATCCTTAATGAAATAATGCATCAATGCTATGATCACCCAAGGCTGAAAAGCCATTAGGTAGACATTTGGTGGAGAATTTTATAATGGATGTATTGGGGTGACAACTCTTGAACCTTCTAATCAATGGAGAAGTCAGACTTTTGGTGTTTTTTAAATGTGATTCAGTTGCATACATACAGCACTTCTTATGAATTACTCTGGGAAATGGGAAAAAAAGAATGTATTCAAATTTCTAAGTCACGTTACTACTTAACAGAAGTTTAAGACTTTGATGACTACAATAAATGATGTCACAAGGATACAATCAGTTGTATATACCCACATAATACACACACACACACACACACACACACTGCTTCATCAGAAATTTAAGAATCTAAATTAACTGCAGGGGAATATTTAAATCATTTTAGGGTGTTATAAAAACCTAAATAAGAATATGAGCAAAAGCACCATCATTATATAATTATTAAAAGCCAGATTTATAAAACGTACCTCACCTTTACGCATGCACTGAGATTATTGAGAAAATTAATCTCTGACTTCAAAGGCCTCACAACTGATTTGTAGAAACAGATTATTCTATAAATGATGGGGAAAGTTAGTGGTCATGGAAATTATTATAGACCCAAAACCAGTCTAGAAATGGTGTCTCTACAACTGAATGTCTGTCTCAGAGCCTTCGTTTCCTAATCTATTAAATGGCAAGTTTTGTTTTTTGCTTAACACATGGCATTGCGAGAGGACTGAATGAAATACTGTATTTAAAGCATCTGCAAATCTACATCAGTCTTCACTTCTTCACATAAAGAAATCATAACCATGTAGTATACGTAAGAGCACCATACCCCAGGTATTGGGGGGGGCGGGCGGGGAATCACACCGAGCCACTAGGGAGTTTACGCAAATTTTCTGGGAATGTCAGAGCTTGAGTTGCATCCAGAGTGACAGCCTAGGAGATCTTGCCCTGTGATTCTAAACACCTGTGTCAGCATCTGGTACGGTGCATGGTGGATAGTCCAAACCAACGTTTGTTACATAAATGAACGAAGAGGAATAATACGCTGTTAAGGCAAGTTAGAGTGTCTGCTGAGTTGTATGGGCTCTAGATGAACGCTCTTGCTAACAATGGAACAAAGATCACCTTTGGGGTGCCTATTTGGTTGGGGTAAGGGGCATGCTACTTTGTCCCTTAAGCTTTCATATTTTTCCTCCCTTCAAGTCGTTTCCTTTCTGTGTTAAAATAATTATGTTCCCAATAGGGCAGAAAGAAATTTTAACTGAAAACAAGGGAAGATACTGCTCGCTATGGTAAGCGAGAAAAGAAACATAATCTTTGGAACTTTTATCACATATAGACTCTTTATAAGTGAACGGGTCATTTATAAAATTTTCAATCTTTATACAGTTTTTTTCTTCTTAAAGAAAAACATCCTGAGCTTCTAGGTACTCCATAGTCTCACCTATAGCAGAAACGCATACATTGCCTCCAGCTAGAATCCAATACTCCCTATTTTCCCTTGCATCTTATAACAATGATATAATCTTTAAATCAAAATTTCTTAACACTAGGGAATAGCCTACTTTTGAATGTTTCGAGTTCCTACGTAAGTGGGGGGGGTAAGTTCTCTACCGTTTTCATTTTACAAGTTGAACGTTTCCATCCATCGTTTGCATCCACCAGTGGTAGTAATGGTCTCCGTTTCCCTTAGTCGATGAGAAGCCACGGGGCACTTTTCGTCCCAGTTAAGTAACACGCGGGCCTGGATCAGTCCACGCCGGCCCCCCTCGCGGCCGCTTCGCGAGAGGACGTGGGCGCAGGGCTGTGTCGCCCGGTCGCTCGGGGCTCGGCAGCCGGGGGATCAGACACATGCGCACGGTCGGTCTCTTTGTGTGCACCAGGAAGGGCTCGGCGTCGGTGTGCACTTCCTCGCGGGGCAAAGACCCGCGGCGCGGGCGTGTGCTTAGGCGCAGCAATGCACGTACACAGGCCCCTGAAATAAACAACTGGCTCGCCCCCCCCCGCCCCTTCCCCGGTGTCCAGTGGGGGAGTGGACGCCGAGAGCCCCGGAATGAGGAGCCGCGTCCTCAGGAGCCCCGCAGCGGGGAGAGCGACGCGGGCAGAGGGAGCCGGGGAG